>PVJO010009341.1:0-70021 GCA_004026905.1 Hystrix cristata
AGGAGCTGATAAAATACTCTGCATCTTTACAGTAATGATTCTCGTGGAGGTGTGATGGAGTTCATCTACCCTCCCTGAGAGGAACAGCAGAATCTGAGGTGGGTGAAATTAGAGTTTTTTCCATCCTTGTTAGAAATGTTGACTGCTCTTCTTTTGCAGACTTGCTGCTAGTGCAAGTACATGCCATGGATTTCATACAAGTATTGTTGCAAATAAAAATGATTGCTACTCATTAATCTATGGTTCTATATTCCACTAGAGAGTTGAAAATAACAGTTAAGTATAACTTGAGGTAATAGGGAATAAATAGGATCAATCGGAGCTTTTAGGGCCTTGTGCTTATACTGAAGGTCTATCAGGGACCTCTATTAATTCTAAAACAAAACTATTATATTTTAATTGAATTTTTGGTGAAACAAATTATTTCAGTGATTGCTTTACTAAAATTCCATTATTTTCCCTGTTTTTGAATTGCAGTTTTCCAGATTTAAGCTACAGAAAGGCAAAAAGGTTAAAAAAAAACCCCAAAAAACTGAGGCTTATTGTACATTATAATAATTATATGTGATGAGTCATGCTTTCCTGTGTCCATATCACTTTGTAATGTGATATTATCACACTTCCATCAAGAAATGGAGTCTAGCCAGGTGTGATGGTGCACATCTATAATCCCAGCACTTGGGAGGCTGAGGCAGAAAGATCACCATGTTTTCGAGGCCATCCTGGGCTATATTGTGAGTTCAAGGCCAGCTTGAACTACACAGTGAGACCTTGTCTCAAAAAAAAAAAAAAAGATGGAGTCTAGGCTACAGGTATAGATCAGTGGTAGCCTGCTTGTCTGTTGTGCACAAGGCCCTGGCTTTGATCCCCAGTACTAAAAAAAAATAAATGACTAAAGAACATGGAGGGGTTGGGGATTTAGCTCAAGTAGTAGAGCACTTGCCTAGCAAGCATAAGGCTCTGAGTTCCATCCCCAGCATGCCCACCCCTCCACAAAAAAAAAGATAAAATGGAGTCTGTTCTATCACACTCTTGAACCTGGGCTAGTCTCTTGACTTGCTTTGACTAACAGAATGTAACAGAATGATGGTGTACATTTTGGAGTCTAGGCCTTAGTCCTCTGCTTTCAGTCTTATCCTGTCACAATGCTAAGGCCAACATGTTTTGAAAAAGCCTCGTTTACCACTGAAATGAGAGGCCATGTGGAGAACCTAGGCTTCCCAGTCAGTAGCTGCACCAAAATGTCAGACATGTGAATGAGGTCGTTGTTAGACTCAACCAATCCCAGTTAGGATTCTTCAGAGAAAGTAATGGGGCAAGGTCGGTAGGGGTGTGTGTGTGTGTATACAGAGAGATTTCTTTCTAAGGAATTGGCTTACAAGATTATAGAGGTTAGCAAGTCCAAAATCTGTGAGATGGCTTGGTAGGCTGGAGACCCAAGGAAAAGCTGAAGCTGTAGTGCAAGGCCCAAAGCCTGGCAAAATTCTTTCTTATTTAGGGGTGCATGTTTTGTTATGTTTAAATCTTCAACTGATTAGGTGACGCCCACTCACTTTGTGGAGGGCAATCTGCTGTACTCAAAATCCTCTGACTTAAATGTCAGTTTTTTTTTTTTTTTGGTGCCAGGGATCAAACTCAGGGCTTTGGGTTTGCTAGGCAAACACTCTAACCACTGGGCTAAATCCCCAGTCCCCTTAAATGTCAATCTTATCTCCAAACACCCTGACAGACACATCCAGAATGTTTGGCCTTCTATCTGGACACTGGTCCTGCCAACTGACATATAACATTAGTCATCCTACCCATGACTGTAACTGCATAAGTGGTCCCAGGTGAGGTCACGAGAACATCAAAGTGTCAACCTGCAGAATTGTGATAAATTGCTTTTACTTTCAGTCACTAAGTTCTGAGGGTTTGTTAGACAAGAAAGGGTAACTGAAACAGAATTATCTCTAGAAAGTATTTGTGTTTGAGTTTTAGGCTGGTGTGTATGAGAAACTGGGCATTTGTGAATGTTATAATCAAATGGAGGGATATTATGTATGTCACTCCTGGTAGTCTCACAACAGTGTACATAAATGTAAGATGAGGCAATGAAGTACAAAGCAAGTTGGTTGGATCCCCTTATTTATTCATTTAACAGATATTTAGTGCACACCTCTTGTATACCAAGACTGACTATTCTAGAAGCTGGAGAAATAATAGTCAATAAGACAGACACTGTACTTGCCTTTGTATAGCTTACAGTCTAAGAAAGACAATTAAACAATTTCAAAATATTTGACATAGAAGTACAGACAGGTTGCTGCTGAATACATCAATTTCGAGGTTTAAGGAACATTTTTCCAAAGGAAATGATATTTAATCTGCTTAGAGGATGAGTAGGAAAGAGATACATGAAATTGTAAAGATGAGGTGGGTCAGGAGGGTACAAAAATGTTCCAGAGGAAATAACCTGGAAGGCTCATAGGTGAGAAAAAAAACATGGTGCATTAACCACAAAACATTTTGTTGGTTATATGGAGAAGTGGGAGAGATGAAACTTGATAGTAAGGTAGCAAATAAAGAAGTATGGAGTTGTTCGGATAAATTCTATTTTAGACAAAGCAATCCAATTAGGCGCTGAATAGAGAAGGATTTGAGAAAGGAAAGGGACTGAGTTGTTATAGTTCTGATGAGAGTGAATTTAAATTAGGATAGTGTTAATAAGGGGCTGGAATCCAGAGCCTCACATATGCTAGGCAAGTGCCCTACACTGAGCTACACCCCCAGCCCAATACATGGGTAACGCTGAGATTTTTAGATGACAGAATCTCCTGATTTGACAGGATTGATACAGGAAGTAAAGGGCCAGGGGGAATTAGGATTACTTCTTGATTTTGTTGTTGTTGTTGTTGTTCAGGCAATTGGGTAGATGAATAAAGTCCAATGATGAGTTTTAGGGAGTTTGAGTTAACCGAGTGGAACACAACTGCCTAGTGAGAAGCTAAATGTATTTACTGCCTTCTAACTCAGGACTCAGGTCTAGGCTGGAAACACAGGTTTTTGAGGCAACGCTCTAAATTTGGCAATTTCAGTGGCTGAGATTTCATGGGGGCAGGTATCTAAATTTGAAAACATGGCATAGGAAGAACGTTTTCTTCCATGAGTTTACTTAATACTAAGAACTACACTTTCATGCTTTCAGTCCTGTCTATGGTATTCTCCAAAAATTGGAAGAAGTGAGAGATGAGACAGTGGCATAAAGGTTTTCTGACAAGCAGGTTCAGAACGATTGCCATAACAAAATGAAAAAGAACAGATCATATGGTGCAGTAGCTGGTTGCTATTAAAATAAAATGATTTGATTATCTAGGCGTGGTGGTGTATGCCTGTAATCCCAGAATTTGGAAGATTGAGGCAGGAGGATCACCGCGAGTTTGAGGCCAGTTTCGCCAGCCTGAACTACAGTGAGACGCTGTCTCAAGGAAAGAAAGTAAAACAAAACAAAACAAAAGCTGATTGGGCTTGGGGGGTCAATTACTAGAAAAGCAAAGTCAAGACATGTTGTTTTTCGTGTGGAATGAAGAGCAATTCCTAGATGGAATGGGTTCTATTCGAATTTGTCAAGAAGTGGTGGGTATAAATTGACCGAGTGAGATTATTCGTAAATACTAGCCGTCGATGGATTAAAAAAGAGAGAAGTGCTGTAAAGGTTAGTGACTTGCTCACATACAGACAAGTACGTTATGACAAGTCACGGAGAAGCGCGGAGAGACAGGGGCAAGATGGGGGAGAAGAGACACAAGCCCGATTTTGGCAACCATTAATGCGCAAAAGAGGGTCGGGCTCCCTACCGGAAGCGGAACCTCTGCCGTCGGGCCACGACGCATTCCTCCGCGCCGGAAGCGCCTTTTGCCCTGCGCTAACCTCTCAGGGAGGGATCCCGGCGCTTCGCGGAGGGCCCTCTGGCGGTTGTTGGACGGCGCAAAACCGTGGCGAGCCAGCGGAGGAAAAGCGACACTGGGTCTCCCGGAAAGGGAAGAAGGGAAGGTTGTATACGGAGGTGTCTCCTCTCCGTGAAGGGACTCTGTTTCTGTGGTGGCGGAGGGACTTGACAGCACGTTAACTTCCGGAAAGTCCGGACTCTGAGAGGAAAAGCCCTGAAGGAAACAATAACAAACAGCAGGAAGAAGCGATTTGGGGTGTCTGTGTCGCATAGTTTTCGAAGAAGAAGATGCTTTTCGGCCCCTGTGAGGGGACGTGAAAGGGCTCGGTGGGCTTCACCCAACCTTTCTCCACCTGTTTCCCCTGAGGGTCCCTGGCTCTTGCCATGGCGGGCGTGGGGCCGGGGGGATACGCGGCGGAGTTCGTGCCACCTCCGGAGTGCCCAGTCTTTGAGCCCAGCTGGGAGGAATTCACAGATCCGCTCAGCTTTATCGGCCGCATCCGGCCTCTGGCTGAGAAAACCGGCATCTGCAAAATCCGACCACCTAAGGTACCGGAGTCTGCGAAGAGGGAGACGGGAGAATGGGAGTCGATTCGCTTGGCACTGTGTACTTCTGTCCTTTCGTAGATGCTCTCCCTCATTTCTCGGCAGCTGGAGGCTACGTTTCTGGATATTTTTGCCTTGGTTTCTCTTGCGATCTTTTGTTGGCAAGTCTTAAAGCGAGAAAGTGGTGTCCCTGGGGCCTTTCCTCCCTAGAAGTCGAAAACTCATACTTTTATTTAGATTGGGGGCGAGAATAACAAAGGCTGCAGGCCTCGTTGACCGGTAAGGTGTTGGAAGTGTTCTGATCTGACGCGGTACTCTCATGTACGGTTTTCATTATGATTCGATAATAGAAACTGCCATTCAGGTACCTATTTCTTTTCTCAGGCCCTATAGTGCTTAGTTATCAAACATTTGCAGGCCACATTTCAGGGCTGGGATTTCTTAAAAGATAATCTGAGCTCCCGTGGTCCGCCAGGATAATATCAGTAGACTACACTCCAGGCTAATTACTGCTGTTGTGGGCAAGTCTTCCCCGGGGAAGAGGAAGAGCATCAATTATTTTTAAAGGTCGGAGGTTTAGGAAGAATTGGTAAATACTGAAGGTGAAAGAAAACGATGAAATTTCTTGATAGAAGGAACAAAGGAGCAAAGACTTCAGAATTACAATTACTGCAGATAACTAGGTTTTGCTATAGTTTAGTTAATTATAATCTGCAATCTTTAAAATAAGGAAGACAGATACTACTCTTTGGGGTTAATTAATGCCCTTAAGAGGTTGAGTGATATGCTCAAGGTCGAACATTTTTTTCTTGACCTGTTAAGAGTAGTGCTTTCCAAATGTTGCTGGACAACCTGCACCAGGGTCAGCTGGATGTTTGTTAAAAGGCAGATCCCTAGGCCTTTTTAAGACTAAAATTAGAGTCTGGAGATGAACCACTCACCTGGCTCCCACAGGCCCTGGGTTCCATCCCTGGCAAAACAAAAAAATAAAAGTAGAATCGATTTCTGGATGTGGACAGTTCTCTGGAGTCTTTGTTTCTAGCAAGTACCCAGATACTTAGTGCAAATTGGTTTGTGAACCTTTACTTTAGTACTTCTTTTTCAATGATTTTTTTTTTTCCCCTCTTGGTACTGGGATTGAACCTGGGACCTTTCCACTAAGCTACATCCTCAGCCCTTTATTCTTTTTTGAGTCTTAGCTAAGTTACTAAGTTGTCCAGGCTGGGCCTGAATAGACTGTGTTCTCAGAGACGTTTTGCTTTATGTTTTGCCTAGTAGTAGTTAAGATAAAAAGTAGAGTAGTGTTATGCGTGTTACATTTTAAAAAGCCTCTGCCCTGGACTACTGTACCACAGGAATATGCACCACAGTGAGTTAAGTGCTTAGATGGGAGGGGGAAGAGGAGGAGAAGCTAATTTAGCACCTAGCGATTGTTTCATTTAATCTTTGAAGACCCACTGGGTAAATAAAACTCTCATTTTACAGATGAGGAAGGTCTGGATAAGTTAAAACACTTGACAAATGTGTGATCTTGAGCAAGCGGCAAAGTGTATTTTGAACCTAGATTAATTTCCTGATTCCAAAACAAGTCCTGTTCTCACTATGCTGAATGCTATAGTGAATGAGTTTGCTGAATGAATTTTATTGAGATTGTATACTATCAATTTCAAGGAAAGGATTAATAAGTAATTGGTATGATGATATCCTTTAAAAGCTTCCACTTAACTCCTCTATCAAAAATACCTAATACCGGGGTTGGGGATTTAGCTCAGTGGTAGAGCACTTGCCTAACAAGCACAAGGCCCTGCGTTCGATTCCCAGCACCAAAAAAAAAAAAAAAGGCTGAAGTAATACATCTTTTCTACGGATGTCATATTGTTATTGAAAGTAGATCTAGCTTACAAGCAGAGTTTAATAGGTAAGGGACCCTTTTTTGGATTACTGCTCATGCCTTTAAATGAATTTACTGTTTAAACCAAATCTAGCTGAGCATGGTGGTACATGCCAGTAATCCCAGCACTTGGGACATTAAGGCAGGCGGATCATCAAAAGTTTGAGGCCATCCTGAGCTACATAGTGAGTTTTAGGCCAGCCTGAACTGTATAGTGAGACCCTTTCTCAAAAAAACCAAAACCCAAAAACCAAATCAAAACAAAGCTAGTTCTCTAGATTCTCTACTTGAAATATGTGATCTCATTTTAGTTATGTGACAGTTTGGAAATTGTTGGTGTTGTGTGGATTTCCTTACTGTTAAAAAATAATTGAACTGGGAACCTATAATCCCAGAGCTTTGAATAATACATATGTGTAAATGGCTGGGGATTTAGCTCAGTGGTTAAAGTGTTTGCCTGCCAAGCACAAGGCCCCGAGTTCTGTCCTCGATACAAAAAAAAAAAATTATATATATATGTATACACACACATACGTATATATATGTGCGTGTGTATAAGCATTTTTGCTGGGGATTTAGCCCAAGTGGTAGAGTGCTTGCCTAGCAACCACAAGACTCTGAGTTCGATTCCCAGCACCCCCCCAAAAAATAAGCCCTCTAAAATGCTTATATTTACACATTTATTTAAAAAATTATCACAGTGCAGTGATACCTCAGTTTGCAAACTTAATTCCTTCCATGACTCTGGAAAAGACGGCCAAATTGGTGTTCTTGTGAAAAATATTTGTCCTCCAGTGCAGAGTTTGAAAATAAAAACAAAATTTTTATCAAATACTTTTCTGTTTGGGAACCAAATTGTTTGCAAAGAAAAGTGTTCGTGAACCGGGGTAGGTACTTTCTTTGGTGGTACTGGATATTAAAACCAGAGCCTGGGGCTGGGGATTTAACTCAGTGATTAGAGTGCTTGCCTTGCGAGCACAAGGCCCCGAGTTCGATCCCCAGCACCACAAAAAAAAACCCAAAAAAACAAAAAAAAAAACCCCAGAGCCTTTGTGGTTTCTTTGGGGGGTGGGCAGTGCTGGACATCTAACTCAAGCCCTTGTCAGGCAAGTGCTCTATCACTGAGCTGTATCGCCAAACCCAGGGCCTTTGCACTGAGCTGCATTTCCAGCTTTTTCATTTTGAGACAAAAAAAAAAAAATTAAAAAGTTTTATTAGTCTTGCTAAGTTTCCTGGACTGGACTTGAACCTCTGGTCTTTCTGCCTCAGCCTCCAAAAGAGTGCTAGAATTAAACAGGCAAATACTTTTTATTTTCTGGAATGGAGTCTCGTTGCCCAGGTTGGTTTCAGACTCATGAGCTTAAGCTATCCTCCTTTCTCAATATGTGTGTGTTTGTGGGTTTGTTTTGTGTGTGTGTGTGTGTGTGTGTGTGTGTGTGTGTGTGTGTGCTGGGGATCGAACGTGGGGCCTTATTTATGTAACTGCTCTATATCTGACTGCATCCCAGCCCCTTTTAAAATTTTTATTTTGAGGTAGGGTCTAAGTTGCTCAGACTTGCCTCAGACTTGTGATCTTCCTGCCTCACCTTCCTTAATAACTAGGATTACAGTATTTTATCATCATGCTTGATTCCTCATAAATACTTTTCAGGTTTTTTTTTTGATGCAAGGACTCAAAGCTATGGCCTTGTGTGCTAGGAAAATGCTCTACCACTGAACTACATCCTTAGCCCTAAAAATATCTTTTTTAATCTTTTTTTTGAAATTTTATTTTAATGGTACTTTTTTTTCTTTTTTTTTAGAGAAGATAATTTATTTAGAGGACAATTTATTTAAAAGTGGGGAAAAAGGGGGAAAGGGAAATGATAGATACTCGACGAGTAGGGAGCATTTGAACTAGTAGGGAGTACTGGTACATTTTAGATGTACATACTGATAACATTTTTTAAAAATTTTTAATTTTACCTGTTTTGGTGCTTTTCAATTTTTCCTTTTTAATTTGGTAAACCCATATGTTGCTGAATAATGTTTTATGGTATGCCAACTCACTGAATTCTACTTGAGTAATTTGGGAAAGCATAATTGTGGGGTATGAATAGTGAGATTGGTGAGATTTGAAGATTGAGTCTCTAAGTAATACTAAAATTAAAACTACGTAATGTGCAAAATACTGTTCTTCCTGTCTACAATAAAGAAAGTTTTAGCCAGGGTTGGTGGAGCATACCTGTAGTCCCGGTGTTTAGGGAGGTTGGGGCAGGAGGATCCTAAATTCAGATCCTGTGTGAGCAGTGTAATGAGACTTTGTCTCAAAATACAAAAAAAAAAAAGCGGGAATGGAGGGAGAGGGGAGAGGGACTGTGGGTGCTGCTCAGTTGTGGAAAGCCCTGGATTCAATCCCCAGTACTGCCAAAAGAAAAAAAGAATAAAAAGATTTATCAGCTGATCTGTTGTCACCATGATTTGTGGCAATCTATCCCTTAAATTAAGGGAATAAATGATGTATTCCTTGCTTATTATATACCACTGTGTTTTAAAAAAAAAAATTCTTTCTCTTTAGGATTGGCAACCACCATTTGCATGTGAAGTAAAAAGCTTTCGTTTTACTCCTAGAGTCCAGCGCCTGAATGAGCTTGAGGTGAGTATAAAATACAACTACTTCTGCTTCCTAATTCTTTATGTAGGAGTCTGGGTAGAGAACTTTGAGAAACTCATGTACCACAGTCCAGAGTTTGTATTAGGATTGAATATAATAGTTACTTGATGTTTGGAGGAAGTATCTGAGTTTTAAAAGATTAAATTTGTTACTATTATTTTTTCTCAATTGAAGTTTTGGGGAACTATTTCTTGTCATATTTTTCATAGTGGAAATATCTAGTGCTTAGCTTCAGAGACTTGGAATTCTTAAATTCTATTTTCTTCAATGTTTACTATTTATTTATTTATTTATTTATTTTGCTAATCTCTTTTTTAAAGTCTCCTGTGGGCCTCGGGAAAAATTTTTAAATTCTAATACAAAATCTAATTTTCAAAGATTTTGTTTGTTTTTGAGGCAGAGTCTTAATATGTAGTCCACACAGGCCTTGAACTCACAATCCAGCCTCCTGAGTGTTGGGATTACAGGCATGCACATTTTCATTGTTTTTGTTTTAACTGAACTTTTCCAGTGCTATTAATTTATTATGATCTTCCTTTAAATAGTATTATGACTTCTTTTGGGCTTCGGGTATAGATCAGTGGTAGAACCTGTCCTTAGTATATGCAGGGCCCTTGATTTGATCCTCAGAACCAAAACAATCCCTCCCCGCAAAACAAGCAAACACAAACAAAGGCCAGTTAAGGTGTTCCATACTGTGATCTTAGCCCTTTGGGAGGCTGAGGCTAGAGGATCATCAGTTTGAGCCAGCCTGGGCAATTCAGTGAGACCCTGTTTCAAAATAAAAATATTAAAAGGCTGGGCATATAATTGAGTGTGAAGGCTCTGGGTTCAATGCCCAGTATTAGAAAAAACAAAACAAAATCCTGTTACTTTCTCTTAAGTTTTCTAAAGTGAAATCTGTCTAAATATTGCTGTTTTTTTTCCATGTCTGCCAGATTTTCGGAAGATTCTTTTGTGTGGTATTAAAACCATTTCTGAGTGCAAAAGAAAAATCTTTGATAGCTAGGACTTGTTACATCATGCTGAGATTTTTATTCCCCTCTCCCATATGCTCTTAAAACATTTTCTGAGATTTTTATATATATTATCTATCTATATCTATCTATCTACCTACCTATATATATCTATATATCTTGTAATTGGATCGTTGATGAAGCATCATAAAATCAGTACAGGTAGAATTGATTCAACTAAAATGTGTAAATTATGTACAGATGAATTGACAAAATTAGAATGCTTAGAGACTTGGAAAAATCTGGTTTACTAAATTTTCTGGTTAGCATAAGTTAAGCTACGTCTAAAAAAAGTGCTCTGGATACTAATGAGAACTTTTTATATATTTTAGAGTAACTTTTTTGCCCTAGTGACTAAAATATTAGTAGTATTTTGTCTCTTTACTGTTGGCTTTTGTTTTTTTACGGGGTTGACTAAGCAATAATGAAGTCTTTGAATTTCTTCAGAGAAATAAGCACTTTTATTATGTTAGATTGATTCATTTATTTTTAACCTTAATAGTTCCTATTTCTGATTTCTGTATATTAATAATAGGCAATGACCAGGGTGCGACTGGACTTCTTGGATCAACTGGCAAAATTTTGGGAACTTCAGGGGTCTACTTTGAAGATCCCTGTGGTTGAGAGAAAAATCCTGGATCTTTATGCTTTGAGCAAGGTGAGGCTTGTGCTTGGTTTAGAAACTGAATATTAAGTAAAGTGCAGACTTGACATGTGTGAGGTACTGGGTTGGATTCCTGGTTTAAACCACGCCCCCAAAGAAATTGAGCAGAAGTTTGTTAATTTATGACATTAAAAATTTCAAATAAACTTGGTGGGAAACATTGTTTCCAATATATTTCCAGTTTGTTTGACAATGAAATGCACATATGAAGAGGTGGAAATGACAGACATTAAAGTTATAAGGTATTTTATAATTTATTATGAGATTAATATTTAAAAACCCAGATTAGTCAACTGTATGATAGGTGCTATGCAGAAGAAACACCTATCTACTAATATTGCTGTGTGCTGAGTGTGTAATATCCTGTGTTGAGCTTGTCTTTTTTTCTACTTAATTGAAAATTCTTGGTGTATTAAAGGGATTCATGTTACAGCATTCTCATGTGCTGTATATTGCTTTTATTAATGACATCAGTTTAGTTAACATTTAAGTACAATAATGTAAATGGCAAAGCCAGTATTATCCAGTGGAATGAATAATAAATCAGAAACTTTTTTTTTAACCAATAACATGTATTGGTACGTTTTAGATAGACATAATGATCACATTCATCATAGTTAGTTTGTACCTGTACATGATATATCTTGGTTCCCCCTTTCCGCACTCCTCCCTTTCACTTCCCTCCCCTCCTTATTTACAACAGCTTTATTTCCATTTTTCCCCTTTTTCCTTTCTTTCCTTTTCTTTTCTTTTCTTTTCTTTGGTGCTGGGGATTGAACTCAGGGCCTTGCGCTTGCAAGGCAAGCACTCTAACCACTGAGCTAAATCCCCAGCCCTTTTCTTTTCTTTTTCTCTTCCATGTTTTTTAGTACAGTAATAAAAATCTGTGGTTGCTTTGACTTCTGGGTGAAAACAGCTTTATTATTTGAGAAATTTTGGGAAACATTTTTATTTCGTGGTCTTTTATAGTCTATGATTGTTACATTATTTTGGAATAAGAATTTATAGTATTCTTATTTAAATTGCGAGTTAATTTTAGAAGATTTCACTTTTGGAAAAAAATGAGAGTAATGCTATTAAATTAGTTTTTTTTTGTTCTGGGATTGAACCCAGGACCTCATGCATGCTAGGTGAGTACCATGCCACTGAGCTATATCCCTCAGCCCATATTTAAATTATTATTTATTATTTTTTGTGACACTAAGTCGTGAACCTAGGGTGCTGTATCACTGAGTATATCCCTAGTCGTTTTTTAAAATTTTATTTTGAGACAAAGTCTTGTAGGTTGCTCAAGCTTTTCTTGATCTTTCTGCCTCAGTCTCCTTAGTAGCTGGGATTACAAATGTGTGTCACCATACCTGCCCTCATATTTAATTATTTTCCTGATATATTTCAAAATTAATGCCATTAGAATTCTCTTACTAAAAATACTAGGAAGTATGGTCTCATGATAACATATAGCTTTAGGCTGTTTTGGGTTTTTTTGTTTTTTTTTTTTTTGGTGCTGGGGATCGAACTCAGGGCCTTGCGCTTGCCAGGCAAGCACTCTACCACTTGAGCTAAATCTCCAACCCCATGTTTTTGGTTTTTTGCGACAGGGTTTTGCTATGTAGTTCAGGCAGACCTTGAAGTCCCTGTGATCTTGCTTCTGCCTCCCGAATATGGGGATTACAGGTGTGAGCCACCACACCTGGCTTTTGTGAACCATTTAGAGACTGAGTGCGCATACTGCAACCCAAGACCCGTTTACTTATTGCAAAGTGCCAACACTGCAATTAAACCTGAATACTGAGGTTTTAGTTTAGGAAAAAAACTCATACATTAACATTTTTTGTCTTAAAAGAAAAACACTATAACAGAGCTTTGAATGATACAAATAGCTTTTTATTGAAAGGTAAAAATTTACATTTGACATATTTTTGCACAATTAATGTGATCTTTGCTGTTGTATGCTGCTGATAATTTGTCAAACCTTGGCTGGGGCGACTTGGCCCAAGTGCTGACAGAGAGGGCTCTGCATGTGTGCTGCAGCATGTGTATCATAGGTTCTCCATCAGCCAGGTAATGATACCAGTAGTTAAGCACTGCTCAGAGAGTGATCTAGTGTGGCTATATGAAAACCTTTGATACCAAAGAGCAGTTTATAGGAAACTTGAGGGGTGAGATGGTGTCTTTTTGTAGGGAACTGTAGGATAGAAATTAGTTTTAAGAATTATCTTAGTTCAGTGTGGTGACACACTCCTGTAATCCCACCACTTGGGAGGCTGAGGCAAGAGGATGACAGTTTTGAGGCCATCTTAGCCTACGTAGTAAGACCCTATTAAAAATTCTCTTTTCTGACATTTCTATACAGTCAAAACTTACCTACTAAGTTTTGCTTTGTGGTGTTTAAGATTGTAAATCTGGGGTTGAGGATTTAGCTCAGTGATAAAGCGCTTGCCTAGCAAGTGAAAGGCCCTGAGTTCTATCCCCAGCACCTCCCCCCAAAGATTCTAAATGTGTTTGATTTGATTTATATAGCATGAATAAAAACAAAGTATTTTCAAAAATTATTTTATCATTAATGACAATACTGTTGTGATAATCTTCAGCCAAAAATCATTACATGTACTTTTTTCTTGTTGTTGTTTTTGGGTTTTGGTTTTATTTTTTAGTTTTTTGAAATAAGGTCTTGCTGTGTAGTTCAGGCTGCCCTCAAACTCACTATGTACCCAGGCAGGCCATGACCTTGCAGCAATCCTCCTGCCTCAGCCTCCTGAGTGCTGGTATTACAGGCATGTGCACCATGCCTGGCTATACATACTTATTTTTATAAATATCTTATGTAATTTATTTGAAAAATTAATATAAGTAATTTCTGAAATTTAAACTTTTTTTGGTTTTGTTTTGTTTTTTGTGGGGTGGTGCCAGGGATCAAACTCAGGTCCTTGTGCTTGCTAGGCAAGCACTCTAACCACCGAGCTAAATCCCCATGAAATTTAAACTTTTTTATCAGTGAATTTTCTGATTAAAAGACAAATGTGAAAAAAAAAAAAAAAAGACAAATGTGCTAGGTGTGTTGGTGCATGACTGTAATCCCAGCATTCGAGAGGCCAGCCTGAGCTACATAGGGAGCTCAAGGCCAACCTGAAGTACATAGGGAGACCCTGCCTCAAACAAACAAACAAACAATAAACAAAAAACAACAAAACACAACAAAGGCAAATAGTAGGTCGAATCTGATGGTTAGGTTGCATTCCTGGTTTTGTAAGTTGCAGAATTTTAAAATTAAGAAGGGGACTGGGCATGGTGGTGCAAACTTATAATCCTAGCTCTTGGGAGACTGAGGCAAGAGAATCACCTCGAGTTTGAGGCCAGCCTGGACTACATAGTCCAACACCAGCCTGAACTGCATAATCAGAGTGTGTCTCATAAAACCAAAAGAATCCCCCAGCACTCTGGGAGGTTGAGGGAGGAGGATCACAAGGTGAAGCCCAGCCTGGACAATTTAGCAAGACCCTGTCTCAAAATAAAAAAAAAAAAAAGAGGTATAGCTCTATGCAGAGGTCCTGGGTTTAATCCCTAGTTCTGCCAAAAGGAAAAAAAAACAAGGGACTTTAGAAGTAACCTAATCAGAATACTACCTAGTTCACAGTTCACAGTTCTTACTGCAGTTGCCACTCATACTCTTCAACTTCATTTGAAAAACCCAATTCCTTTTACTCTTGTCCTTTTTTTCTTCACTGGAAGTTGTCTTGTCTTTTGTTGTTTTTTTGTTTGTTTGTTTGTTTGTTTGTTTGTTTGTTTGAGACAAGGTCTCGCCATGTAGTTCAGACTGGCCTCAACCTCACTATGTAGCCCATGCCGGCCTTGAACTTGCAGCAATCTTCCTGCCTCAACCTCCTGAGTGCTGGGAAAACAGACGTGCATCTCCACGCCTGGCGGGTTTTTTTTTTTTTTTTTTGAGATAGGGTCCTGCTACACAGTTCAGGCTGGCTTTGAACTTGCCATGTAGAGTGTGTGTGTGTGTGTGTGTGTGTGTGTGTGTGTGTATCTTTTTATTTTTTTGCTAATCTTTTTTTAAATCTGTCTCCTATGTATATGTGCTGCTGAAGCAGGCACAAATCTGTCTCCTGTGGTCCTTGGAAAATAGATAAATTCTATTAAAATGTAGTATTCAAGGTTTTGTTTTGTTTTAGTTTTTGGTTTTTGAGACAAGGTCTTGTTATATAGTCCAGGCTGGCCTCAAATTTGGTGATCCTCCTGTCTCAGCTTCCCAAGTGCTGGTATTACAGGGGTGAATAACCATGCCTGGCTCTCTTCTGTTTATTTTTTAGGTGCCTATGGATGTCTCTTTCCCCTAGAGCAGACCAACTTTGATTTGTTTATACCTTATAATACTTCTGTTTCCTAAATGTCACTGTAAGATTGCTGCTTCTCAAGCTGCCTTTTACCATGTAAACTCTTTTTTCTTTTTCTTTGAGGTATAAATTACAGTGCAGTGTGTAAGTTTTAAATGTGTAGTTCATTAAATATTCATATATAGACACTAGTGTGCAGTCACCACTCAGATCATGATATACAACATTTTTATAGCACTTTGGTGGATTTCTTCATCTTCTGGTATTTTTCCTCAAAGGTAACTTATCCTGACTTCTGTCATTGGGTGATTAATACATTAACATGACATTCTACCGTCTAGTGAGAGTCTGTGGCTGAAAATACAAAAAAAGCTGAATTCCAATGTTAAAATATTATAGACATGATTTTGAAACATTGTGATTCTCATTTTCTTTTTAAGAGATGGTATTTCACTATGTTGCTCAAGCTGGCCCCCACCTCCTAGTTTCAGGTGATCCTCCTTCCGAGTGTTGGGAATATGAGTGTGTGCCGTAGCACTTGGCTCTGACTGCTGCTTTTTTTTTTTTTTTTTTCTTTTCTTTTTTCTTTATTTGGCTTTTTGAGACAGGGTCTCACTGTGTTGTTCAAGCTGACCTTGAACTCACTGTGTAGCCCTGGGCCTTGAACTCGCTGTATCCTCCTGCCTCAGCCTCCTGAGTGCTGGGATTACAGGCACCCACCACCACGTGTGGTTCCTACTGATTTTTAATGGGAAGCAAGTTTTGACTTCTGAATCATTAACTTGTCAATATGATGGTTTTCTGTTTTGATTAGATCACTTTGTTTTTCTCCCTAATTACTAATTTTTTTTTGTTGTTGTTGTTGTTTTGTTTTTTGAGACAAGTCCTGCTTTGCAGTTCCGGCTGGCCTTGAACTCACTATGTAGCTCAGGCTGGCCTTGAACTTACGGTGATTCTCCTGCCTCAGCCTTCTAAATGTGGGATTACAGGTGTGTCCCACCATGCCTAGCTGTAATTACTATTTTTGATAGTAAGAAAATATTACTTGAGATGTTTATAATTTAATGGACTTTTATATGAAGAATTACTGTTTATAACCAGCTCATCAAAGAAGCATTCTGGTCCTTTTAAAAAAATTTTTCCTTCTTAGATCAGTGGAACAGGATAGAGGATGCAGAAACTTCCTCAGACATTTTCAACTATTTGATCTTTGACAAAGGGTCCAAAAGCATACATTGGAGGAAAGATAGCCCATTCAATAAGTGGTGTTGGGAAAACTAGTTATCTGTTTATAGAAGAATGACTCTAGACCCTTATCTCTCACTGTGTACTAAGTTAAAATCAAAATGGATCAAAGATCTAAACATTAAAACAGAAACATAAACCTTCTGGAAGATAATACAGGTAAAACACTTGAAGATACAGGTGTAGGAAAGGATTTTCTAAATAGAACCTTCATTGCACAAGAAATAGTGGCAAGACTCAACAAATGGGATTATATCAGACTAAAAAGCTTCTGTAAAAGCAAAAGAATCAATTAACAGAGTGAAAAGCAAACCTACAGAATGGGAAACAATTTTTGCCAGCTACTCCTCAGACAGAGGACTAATCTCTAAAAGATACAAAGAACTCAAAAAAATTAAACTGTCTAAAATTAAAGACCCAGTGAAGATACGGGCTAGAGAAATGGACAGATACTTCACAGAGGAAGAAACACAATTGATTAACAAATGTATGAAAAAATGATTAACATCTTTGGCCATTAGAGAAATGCAAATTAAAACAATGGTAAGATTCCATCTTACTCCAGAAAGAATGCCAGTCATTAGGAAATCAAACAATAACAAATGCTGGCATGGTTGTGGTGAAAAAGGAACCCTCTTGCATTGTTGGTGGGAATGCAAACTAGTACAACCATTATGGAAATCAGTATGGAGATTTCTAAAAGAATTGAAATTAGAAATTCCATACAATCCAGCTATTCCTCTGCTAGTTATCTTCTCCAAAGAGTTTAAGTCACCATACTACAGTGATATGTGCACACTAATGTTTATAGCAGTACAGTTCGTAATAGCTAAATCCTGGAAGCAGCTTGTATGCCCATCAACAGATGACTGGATAAACAAAAGGTGGTATCAATATATCATAGACTACTACTCTTGCTATAAAGAATAACAAATTCGAGGCATTTGTATGAAAACAGATGCACCTGGAAAATATAATACTGAATGAAATAAATCAGACATGGAAGTTTAAATACTGTATGGTATTGCTCATTTGAGTGAGGCATAGTACAAGGAAAGAATATGATAAAGTATGGATAGAAATGGACAAGGGCACAGATCTCATCCAATAGTGAAATGGCCCAAGGAAACAAGGGGAGGAGTAAGGAGGGGAAGGGGAAGTGAGAGGAATAAAGATATGCCATGTACAGGATCCTAAGAACTTCAGTCAATATAAACATGTGCCATAACATGAGCTAAGACAAATAATTTCAATATGTATGTGAAAGATGATAGAGGAATCAAAGGAGGGGAGGAGGGGGAGGGAAAGGGAAGAGAATTAGAAAAAAAAGTTGTAATTTGTACATGTAACTACTCCCCAAGATGATTGTAAACTGCTAGAATTGCAAATGTGTACTAATAAAAAAATTTAAAAAGACAAATGTATAAATTTAGGTCTATGTTGATGGACACACAATGTATAAGAATTTTCTTTTTTTTTTTTTAAACTTTTGCTGGACATGGTGGTGTAGGCCTATAACCCTAGCACTCTGGGAGGCTGAGGCAAGATTACAAGTTTGAGTGTAGCCTGGGCAACTTACTGAGATCCTGTCTTTAAAAAATAAAAAAGGTCTGGTATTATAGCTCAGTTCAGAGATCCTGGGTTCAATCTGCAGTACTGAAAAAAAAATTTTTTTTTTTTGTTAGAGTCATCTACTTTTATAAGGTGAAGCCTAAAATTAAAACCAGTGTTCTCCCTTTTCTACCCATTTCCACTTCTCATAGCTAATCACTTTCAGTTCATTTAGCTCTTTCTGATTTTGATCTCTGTATTTCCAAATAATAGACTCATGATGATACTTCTTCATTTTTTAGTTCTAAATATTATATATATTGATTTTCTACTGTTAGAGGTGAGGAATTGCTATAAAAGATCTTAAATCTTCTCATATTTCTTATACTTCATGTTCCCTATTCCTTGTGGGTATAGTTACATTATTTTTTATTTTTCCCTACAGTAGTGGGAATTAAACCCAGGACCTCACATGTGCTATGTAAGTGTTTTACCACTGAGGTACAGCTGCAGCTTTAGCCTCCTAACTTCTCTCCTTTTTTCCTTTTTTTTCAGTACTGGAGGTTAAACCCAGGGCCTTTATACTTTTTTTTACTGAGTTACAGCTACATCCCTCTAGATGTTTTTTTGAGACAGGGTCTCCCTAAATTGCCAAGTTACCCAGGTTGGGCTTGAATTTGTGATCCTCCTAGCTCAGCCTCCCAGAATCCAGGGATTATAGGCCTGTGTCACCAGGCCCAGCTTCTAGCCCTTTTTAAAAGTTTTATTTTGACAGGTCTCACTGAATTACCTGGACTGACCTTGAATTTATGATCCTTCTGTTGCAGCTTCCTGAGTAGCGGGGATTACACTATGGGTGGCTCCATACTCAGCTAGTTTAATATTGTTTTATTAATCAAAATTTATTTTATTTTATTTTATTTCATTTTTTGGGGGGCTGCTGGGCCCTGAACTCGGGGTCTTGTGCTTGCTAGGCAAGCGCTGTACCACGTGAGCTAAATCCCCAACCCCTAATCACAATTTATTACTGTGCATAAATATAGATATTTGTACCTGAACCTTCTAGAGTGCTATGATTGTGATTTCTTGTATCAATTGTTATTTTCTTGGAGTTAATAATCTCAGTCACATTTTCCGTTTGTTTAGTTTTCATCGTAACCATCGAAAACTTACTTTCAAATTTTCACAGTAAAGTACAAATCTGTTGTCATGGCTTTACCTATCACCCTATCTATCAGTTTCATTTTCTTCTTGGAGCTGTCCTTTGTGGAGTCTTCTCTCCTGCTCCAGTCTAGACTGGTTGTTTTTAACGTCTGCTGTGCATCTGGAACTTTCTTTCACCAGTGTCATTCTTGGAATTCCCTTTGCCTTGCTCCTGAGATAGTACAGATTGATTGAGAGGCCTCTGTGCCTCCCATTGCCTTACTGCTTGTTTTCTCCTCTTTGCCTGTTCACTTTGCTTCAGCCACACTGGCTTCATTATTGTCCACACTCTAGCATGCTTCCAGCTTGGAATCTTTGCCCTAGTTATTTCCTAATATATCTGGTAGGTTGATTTCTTCACCTCTTTTAAGTTTTTTCTCAAATTATACGTTTGTTTGTTTGTTTGTTGATTTTGTAATTCTGGGGATGGAACCCAGGGCCTCGCGTCTGCTAAATAAATACTGTACCACTGAACTACACCTATAGCTCTCAAATTTCACCTTAGACTTGCCATGACTGTGTAATACTTTGGTATTAACCTCATTCTGCTGCTTGTGAAGACCCTTGATTCTGCTTTTAAATTTCTTCCACAGTATTTGTCTTGGTCACTTTCTTATTGCTGGGGCAAAATACATGCCCAACAATTACAGTTTACAGGAGGAAAGGTTTATTTTGGCTCATGTTTTGAGGCCATAGCTGACTGACTCCAATGCAAGAAGGCATGGTGGAAGGGTCTGGAGGAAAGCTGCTCACCTCATGGCAACCAGGAAGCAGAGTGAAGGGAAATTGCAAACTGCCTATATTTTTGGGTGGGATGTACATTTTCAGTTGTAGAAAGGTGGAAGGCTTTGATATCTGCATATTCTGTACAGTGCCCCACTGGATGTGAGCATTCAGCCAAGTAGGCCAATGTATCTGATCACCTCCTTTCTTACTATATCTTTCGTTTTGTGCTATGTGCCAATAAGCCTGTTGCAGTTTTATCTTTCCTTGCCATTCCTTCATAGTCCCATAGTCTTCAATGTAAAACTTTTTCTTTTTTTGTAATGCTGGTGATTGAACCCAGGGCCTTGCTCTATTGTTGAACTACAATCTGGCTGTCTTATCCTTAAAGTTTTTTAGGACTACCATCTGAATCCATAGTTTGCTTGACATTTTTGTTAAGTTCTATAAATTTCTTGGTATGTTTTCCAATTTCAAACTTTTCTATCATGTAACTTGTATTCTCATGTCTATTTTTTATTCTTATTTCAAATTATTAGTTCCTTGAGGATACAGGGTGTATATGTATGCTTAGTTTTCTCGCAGTACATAATGTACAGAGTATATATTTATACAATATTTTTGAATACATTGTTTGAAGGTAGCTGTAACATTTATTAAATTCTAGAGTTTAAGGCTTCTGAAAAATCATTGTCTGTATTCCTTTAAATGTTGACGGGTATCAATATTTCACATTTTGTTAAAAGAAAATTTGAAATCTAAGCCTAGAATAATTTTTGTATTTAGCAAATAAGATACAGAATTAAGATACTTGAATCTTTCCTTAAACTTTCTTTTCAGATTGTTGCCAGCAAAGGAGGTTTTGAAATAGTCACCAAAGAGAAGAAATGGTCTAAAGTGGGTAGTCGGTTGGGATATCTGCCAGGAAAAGGAACTGGGTCTCTTTTGAAATCCCACTATGAAAGAATTCTCTACCCGTATGAACTTTTCCAGTCTGGTGTCAGCCTTATGGTAAGAGACATTATTATTCTTGGGGTTGATATATCCTATATTTCAGTTATAAACTGTGTTTATCACAAGTTAGTAATTGTTTATACCTAGCAAGATGGAATCGATTTTCCCAGGAACTGAAATGTGGGAAAGCAAGGTGTATATTATAGTTTAAAAATCATAACTAGGAGTTGGGGATTTAGTGTATGCCCTGAGTTTGATCCCCAGCATGCTAAAAACTATTTTCAGTGGTTTACAAGATTAAGGATAGTGGGTGTAAGAACATTGTATTCATTTTTTTTTTTTTTTTTTTGTGGTACCGGGGATCGAACTCAGGCCCTTGTGCTTGCAAGGCAAGCACTCTAATCACTGAGCTAAATCCCCAGCCCCATTGTATTCATTTAAAATAAATCTTCGTGATTTCAGCTTTTTGAAAAATTCCTATTTGTTTCAACTGGTTGTTTTTAACAGCTTTATTGAAATGTTGTTTATATACTGTAGACTTAGCCGTAGGTTTTTTGTTTTTTTTTTTTTTCCCTTGGTGCGGGGATCAAACTCAAGCTAGGTAAGCGCTCTACCACTTGAGCTAAATCCTCAACCCTCATAGTTAAGTTTTAATTAATTTATACATTTTTTGCAGCAGTCACCACAGTCCAGTTTTAGAACACTTCTACCTGTCAGAAAAGTCCTTTAATATTCATTGGTAATTTGTGTTCTGCCCACAGACTCAGGCATTATGTGTTCATGTTCTTTCTGGCTCTGTAGTTTTGCCTTTGTAAGAAATTTTACATAGAGGGAGTCAGACAGTAAGATTTGGTATATGGTTTATAAAACAAAAAAACAGGCTGTAGGCCTGAAAAACAAAACAAAAAACACCCCCTCACAAAAAAAACCCCAAAACAAACTTCCTAACACAGGGTCATATTTTTCTTCTTTGTTTTTACTTAGAAGTTTTGTAATTTTAACTTTTATATTTAGTTCTGTAATGCATTTTACATGAATTATTTTTTATGTATATAGAATGAGGTAAAGATATAAATTCATTCGGGGGAGATATATGAAGTCACTTGTACTAGCACTATTTCTGTCTTTTTTTTTTCGAGGGGCTGAGGATCGAACTCAGTCTTGTGCTTGCTAGGCAAGTGCTCTACAACTTGAGCTAAATCCCCAACCCCACCATTTCTTTTAAAAGATTTTTTTTTTCCCATTGTGTTACCTTGGCACCTTTGTTGAAAATCAACTTGACCATAAATCTGTGAGTTTATTTTTGCATTGATCTATAATGGTCCTCTTCTCACCTGTGTTTTCACTTTCTGTGGTTTCAGGTACCCTGGTTAACTATGGTCTGAGAATATTAAATGGAAAATTTGAGAAATAATTCATAACTTCCAAATTCCATGTCATTCGAATTAGGATGGTAGAATTTTGTACCTTTCTGTCTTGGATAAGAATCATTTCTTTGTCTCTGTCCTTTAGTTACTTAATAGCCATCTTAATTATTAGATCTACTCTTGCAGTTCACAGTGCTTAGGTTTAAGTATTCCTTGTTTTACCTGATAATGGTCTCAAAGTGTAAGAGTAGTGTTGCTGGTAATTCAGATGTACCAAAGAGAAGCTGTAGAGTGGTTTCTATAGGTGAAAAGATGAAAATATGCTAAGGTATTTTGAGTAGGACAGACAATACTTACATAAGTTATATTATGTTGTTATTCTGTTATTATTGTTGCTCATTTCTTACTGTGCTTGATTATAAATTGTTATCAAAAAAATTAAGCATTACCATAGGTGCACATATATAGAAAAATACATAATATATACAGGATTTGGTAATGTCCATAATTTCAAGCATCCACTAGAGATACAAGAATGTAAGCCCATGGATAAGGGGGAAGCTACTAATAAATGTCTACCATAACACCATTACCACACTGTGTACTGTAGTTTTATAGTAAAATTTTGTGTTCAGTAATGTAAGTCCTCTTGAATTTTTTTTCCAAAATTTGAAATAGTTTATATTTCCACATGTGAGGATCAGCTTTCAGTTTGTACACACACAAAAAAATGGAAGTTTGAGTTTTGATAGGGATTACCTTTGGTCTAAGATCAATCTGAGAGAATATAGCCACCTGGTTTCATGGTTTCATGTAACTTTAGGGATTTACTAGAAATTTATTACTTCACTGATGCATAAACATATTTCTTATCAGTGAATCTGTTCTCTTTCTGTGCTCTGATTTTTTAGGGTGTACAAATGCCTAATTTAGATCTTAAGGAAAAAGTGGAACCTGAGGTTCTGAGTGCTGATATCCAAACTTCACCAGAGCCCGGCACCAGGATGAACATTGTGCCTAAGAGAACAAGACGGGTCAAGTCTCAGGTATCAGTGCCATAGATCGTTTTAATAGGAGTTTCAAGTCCAGCTTTCTGGTCATGGGAGGCTACTCAAAAACTCTTGTTCTTGGGGCTGGGGATTTAGCTCAGTGGTTAGAGTGTTTGCCTCACAAGCACAAGGCCCTGAGTTCAATCCCCAGCACCAAAAAAACAAAAAAAAACAACAAAAAAACCTGTTGTTCTTTAACACTCAAGATATGTCTTCTATCTTAGTTACTTTCTGTTGCTTTCCGTTGCTTTCTGTTGCTGAGACACAGAAAGCTACACAGTTGTAGCTACAGGAGGAAAGGTTCATTTTGGCTCACAGTTTGTAGAGGTTTCAGTCCATAGTCGGCTGGCTCCAAGGCAGGGTGATACGGCAGAGGAGAATTGCTCATGACATGGCAGGAAGCGGAAAGTGAGATCAAAGATGAGGGAGGGAGATACATTCTTCCAGTCCTTGCCCCCAGTGACCAGCCTCTTTCAACCAGGCTTTACTTCCCAAATCACATTTAGCTTTAAACTGATAAGTGGACTAATCCACTGATGTGTATCATGCCCCCATGTTCCAGTCACCTCCCAAAAGCCTTACCTGTGAGCACATGAGGCTTTGGGGGGAACATCTACCTCTAAAACATAACAACTTCCATTTGCCTTTTGCACGCATGCGTGCATGTATATATGTTTTTGTGGTACTAGCATCAAACCAAGGGATTTATACATGCTAGACAAGCTCCCTATTGCTGAACTACACCCCAGCCCTGATTTTCTTTATATATTTATAAAAATAGAGACCACATGGAATTCCTTTACTTGTTACAATAATTGTCACCACAGTCATATTGTTTGCTGTTAGGTAGAAACCTTGATTTCAACTGTTGAGTATACACTCAGGACCTCTAAATCTATTTTAACATTCATGCATCTTTTTTGTTTGTCAGAAGTGTGTGTGTGTGTGTGTGTGTGTGTGTGTGTGTGTGTGTGTGTGTACCTTGTTGGCCACAGCGCAGATATGACACATTTAATATGTCTCAAATATTTAGTCATTACCACCTTTTGTGAATCTCTTTTTCTAGTGTTGTGATAATGATAAGGATAGCCTTTTCGTAGTCTCGCAAATAAGAAAACTAAAGTAATGTAAATTGTGGAATTTATCCCATTCCCTTTTTCCTTTTTTCTTTCTCTTTTCTTTTTTCTTGGCCCCCAGGGCCCAGGGCCTTTGCACTCAGCTACATCCTCAGTTCTCCTTCTCTTCTTCCTTTCCTCCCTTCCTTCCTTTTATTCATTCACTTAGGTTTTTTGAGACAGGGTCTGACTATGTAGTTCAGGCTGGCCTCGAACTCACTGTGTAGCCCAGGTTGGCTTCAGATTCACAGTGATCCTCCTGCCTCAGCCTCCGAGTGCTAGGATTACAGGTGTGTGCCACCATAGACAGCTCCCACCCCTTTTTGAAAAAATTTATTTTGAGATGGGTCTTGCTAAGTCTCTAAGCTGCCCAAGTTACACTTGAACTTGCAGTCTTTCTACAGCCTCCCAGAATGCATCGCCATGCCCAGCCTCTGCTCTCTTTTCTTACCTTTTTCACATCACTTGCTGTACTGTGTTGAAATGATTTTTTTTCCCTCTGTGACTTCAGTAGAGTATTGAGTGCCTTGAAATTTTTTTTTTTTGAGTTCCTTGAAATTTAAGATTGTATTTTGTTATGTCAGGAGATCCCAAACTCTTATGTATTTATTTATTAGAACGTAACCTATAATGCCACAGTAACTTATTATTGGTGGTAACTATTTTTGTGTTGGTGATAACTAAATTTGAGCTGCATTTCTACATTGTACTTAGTCACTTTGTCATAAAATTAATCAGCGTAGGGGCTGAGGATTTAGCTTAGTGGTCAGAGTGCTTGCCTAGCAAGCCCAAGGCCCTGAGTTTGATCTCTGGTACCACACACACACAAAAAAAAACCCCACAAAATTAATCAGAGTAAACTCTGAGACATTGTGAATAACCTGTTTTCCAGGTATATTTTGTCGAGTGATTTTAAAATTTATTGATGATCCTTGACTGAACTAGTTATTGCATGGATATTTGCAAACTGGGTAGTTTTCTAGTTTTGTCTTGCCTTCTGTGTTTATTTAGTTGGTGTTTTTCTCTAATGAAGAAGTTTTCTCTTCTCACACTTTTTTTATGATATATTATCTCCCTTCCCCTGCCACCTTTTTTTGATGGAGTGTCTATACTGGTGGGTTTAAGTGCTCCTCCTACTTCAGCTTCCTGAGTAGCTGGTATTATAGGTGCGTACCACTGCACCTGATTAAAATGCACATATACTAAGTGTGGAGTTTGATGAACATATATTCCTATGAAACTGTGATTGGCTTCCTCTCCTAGTTTTTCGAGTATCACTGTAGATCATGCTATTTAAAAATGCAATGTTGTATAATCTTTTACTGCTTTTTATTTCTTTTTAAATCTGTATTCCAAATTTGAATAATGGGAGCCACTTCAAGCTGCTTCATGTGTTTTGGAGTTAACATATTTCTATTAATGTTAGATATTTGTTTTCTGGCACCAAAAGACAGATTTTTTTTTTTGCCTTCCCTTAATTAAATCTGGAATAAATCATTTCTCCAAGGATTCCTGGTTCATTTTAGTGGGAAATGCTATTTAGAAGCACAAAGTGCTTGTTTCTACTAGAATATCATTGCTTCTAGCTCCTTTAAATAATCAGGGTTAGGAAATAAACTTTTTAAAAATTCTGACTTCATATTTTGTGTTCATAGTGATTATTGCACATCTAATCCAGCACCACAGAGTTTATGTTTTAGTTCTTTTTCTGGTGTTTTGAGTTGGAAATTTAATTTATTTCTGTTATTTTGTTTTTATTGATGTGCTTGTGACTGTAAAGTTCCCTGTAATCACTGCTTTAATTTGTTCCAGTGATTTGGTCGTTTTCTTAGTGTTCTTACCTGTTAATAGAGATTTAAAAATTTCCAGATGAAAAGAAATTTTTGAGTTTTAATTTTATTTCTAGTTTTACTCCATTAAGATCAGAATCTTGCTTTATTTCTTTATAGAACTTTTTCTGTCTGCTAAAGTGATTGTAAGATTTAATTAAAATACTTAGGTATAAAAATTCTTTATACTAGATGTGTTTTTGCTTTTGTTATTATCTTCTGTGCTCTAATAGTGGTAAAGAATATGTAGTGTTATGTTTATTATTTGACTAATGTGGAGGTTGGTTAATATAACCAAGTCTGTCTACAAGAGTTTAGAGGCTTTTTTTTTTTTCTTTTTTGAGACAAGGTCTCCCTATGTAGTTCAGACTGACCTCAAACTCTCAGGGATTCTCCTGCCTTAGCCTCTCCAGAACTGGGATCACAGGCGTGCACTACCACATCCAGTTTAGAGACAAATTTTGAAATGCCATTTTGGGTTTTTTTTTTTTTTGCGCGTGTTTTTTAAATTAAGTCACGATTGTATACATTTGTTATGTGGCCATAGTGTATGTATAAAATATTTTATTCTGGTTTATTTTTATTTTTTATTTTTATTTGTACATTTAAAATAAATTTGAGTTATTTACTTTGTCTGCATTCAGAGGTTGTGATTCATCTGAATTCAAGATTTAACACTGATACTTGTTAGGATGCTTTTACCTTCAAGGAATAGAATGCCAGATGACACAGTAGTTTACACATTAGTGATAAACTGTTCACATAAGAACGTATTTTCCAGCTGGGGATTTAGCTCAGTGGTTAAAGTGCTTGCCTACCAAGCACAAGGCCCAGAGTTTGATCCCAGGCACACACACACAAAAAAGAACACATTTTCAGCATAAGAATTTTAGCTGGGCATAGTGGTGCACACTTGTAATCCTAGCATTTAGGAGACTGAGGCAGTAGGATTGCTGTGAGTTTCGAGCAGCCTGGGATACATTGTGGGTTCAAGGCCAGCCCACCAGACTGCTAGTGAGACCCTGTGTCAAAAAAAAAAAAAAAATGAGAGCAAGGTAGTTCTAGGATTGGTATTGTATGTCCATACTATTGTGAAGGACCCAGGCTGTTTTCTCATCTTTCTGCCTTTCTTTTTTTGGTGGTACTGGGGATCAAACTCAGGGCCTTCACACTGTACTACATCCCCAGCACATTTTTTTATTTGGAGATAAGGTCTCACTAAGTTGCTAAATTACCAGGCTGGCCTCAACCTTGCTGTCCTCCTGCCTCAACCCCCCAGGGTGTAGGGATTGCAGGTGTGCACCACCATGCCTAGTGGCCTTGCTTTCTTTACTGTGTGAGTTAGTTCTTTCCTAATTGTAGTGTGGCTACTACAGAGTCTAGCACTGAATTTTTTAGCAGGAAGAAGGGAGTTGGGGCTAAAGGACTTACTCTTTGAGAAGTTTTTCTTTTTATTAGAAGATTAAAAATTTTCCCAGATGCTTCCAGTAAACCCTATGAGTTGCTGGCTAAAATTGGGTCACATTCCCACTCCTAGCTAAGTCATCATCTGTGAAGAGAAATGAGACCAGCATTATTGTCTTAGGGCAGTCATGATTCATCTTCTAAGATGGGTTTATTAGCTTCTAAACAAAGACAGGTATCCATTAGCAAGTTAGAAGTGGAAATTTCTGTTGCCTAATAACCAGTAGCATCTGTCTCTAGCCAAAACCAAATTGACAGCTATGCTTTTTTAAGAGAAATATTTTTTGGAAAGGAATCTGAGTATTGGTGCAGTCCTTTGGTGACCGTTTTAAATTGTTGTAAACGAAGCAGTGAGTAGATTTAGAGAGAGGTAATCTTCCATCATTTTGAAGAGGATCTTGAAACTTTTAGGGGGTAGTAAAATAATGCACGAGTTGTGTATGTTGGTACATGTCTCTATTCCCAGCTACATGGGAAACAGAGACAGCAAGATTACTTAGGCCGAGGAGTTTGAGGCCAGCTTGGGCAACATAGCAACACTTTATTTCTTAAAGAGAATTAATGCGTGAGTCAAGGTGATTATGCTAATGTGGATTTTGTTTGTTATCTTTTAGTCAGAATCTGGAGAAATGAACAAAAACACAGAATTGAAGAAACTTCAGATTTTTGGGGCTGGACCCAAGGTTGTGGGCCTGGCAGTTGGAACAAAAGATAAAGAAGGTAAAATCTGTTATTGGTCATGAAGAGAAATGAAGTGTAATAATACGGTTGTAAAAAGATTAAGTGACACTTGAATTTCAGTCTGTGCTGGGAATTTCCTGAGAATTGTAAACTTGCAAAATGGTTTTTAGGCAAATTGTCTTTTGATGACAAATATCTTAAGGTGTGAGGAGCAATATTATACTTAACTTTTATGATTTAGAAGAGAGAATTTTCCTTCTCCATGTCTGATAACAATGCAGAACTTGATTGTAGTTTCTAAAGGCTAGTTTCACCAGTAATGCTGAAATTACTGGTTTTCATCTAGTGAGGGAATGCTTATAACTTTTAAATTAAAAGGTAAATAGAGGATTCTTTAATTTTTAGTATGAAAATACATTGGGAAGGTTTTAGAAATTTAAATTCTAACCATAATTTTGTTATTTTTTTATAATTGCCTTGATATACTATTTTTAATTTAAAAAACTTTTTTTTTGAGGGAAAATCTTGCTGTGCAGTTCAGGCTGGCCTCGAACTCACAGTGATCCTCCTGCCTCAGCCTCCTGAGTGCTGGGATCACAGGCATATGCCACCACCACAGCATTATGATACCATTTAAATAAATTTTCTCTTCAAACAACCTAGTTCTCTTAGCTTTGCATGTTTGAAATTTTTGTGAGTAGAATTGCTAATGCATAAATCAGGTTCTGTTCTCCCTATGTAAAGGTCAATTTTAAAAGTCATTTTAGGCCGAGGTATAGCTCAGGGGTAGAATGCTTGCCTAGCATGTGTGAGGCCCTGGGTTCCATTCCTAGTACTAGTGTGAAACAAAACAAAAACCAGAACAACAGAAGACCCCCACAAAAACACTCATTTTAACAAAGAATAGGTTCAACATATTTTTATTATACTATAAGAATTTAATAAGATGCCGTAGTTACATATATTAATCATGCATTTTATGATATAGATAGTTTAATCATAATTCAGATCATGGACTGAACTATAGAAGATCAAATAATATTGTTCCATCACTCTCAGAATATTCTCTTTAATAGGATTTACTAAAAACATTATAATGCTTTTAATTACCTTTTAAAGAATTAAGTACTTTGTCATTCTTGAAATTCTTGCATTGGCTGGCAGTGATTTTAAAATTTGAATTATTGTTTCGGCTGACAATGATCTTAAAAAATTCATCCCTGATTAATTTGAGAGTCCCTGTAAATCATACATACCCAGGCAGTATGTAGTAAGTACTACGTACAGATTATATGACATCAATGGTTAAACTCTCTGACGCGTAATTGTCTGGATTAGAATCCCAAATCTGCCACTGACTGGCTGTGTGATTTTGACCAAGTTATCTAACTTCTCTATACTTCAGGTACTTTATTTTCAACCACAGATAGTAATATATCTACCTCATAGTATTGTGAGATTTTTTAACTAATTTAAATAATTTTAAATAGTGTCTGGTCCATAGTAAGCTCTCAACATTAGTTTTTACTATTATTATATAACTTTTTATTTCAAGATGAGGTCACCCGAAGACGAAAAGTTACCAACAGGTCAGACGCATTTAACATGCAAATGAGACAACGGAAAGGAACTCTCTCTGTTAACTTTGTAAGTGCTTTGGGATATGTTAGGAGGGAAAGGATTTATTTTAATTTTGGTTTGCACTTTTACCTTGGTATACCTTTGTATGCTGTTTAATAGGCTTATTTGGTTAGGAGATTTGATGGCAAATCTAAAGTTACAGCTTTGGTTTATGTAGTGTTAACGTTGCTTTGTTTCGTATGCATAGACTGCCCCCCCCCCAAGTCGTATACCTCACGGGTGATTGAGAGAGTATGACTCTGTGTACAGTTGGACCCTGTATCCCCAGGTTGTACATCTGTGGGCTCAACCACGTATAGATTGAAATATTTAAAAAAAAATTGCCCCCTGTGATGATGAATGTTACCACTATGTACATTAAAATGTACCATTAAAATAAAATTTAAAAAATGGTGTCTGTGTTGAACAAGTACAGACCTTTTTTCTTGTCATTATTTCATGAGCAATAGAGTATAACAACTATTTACAAAGCATTTACATTGTAGTAGGTACTATAAGTAAGATGGAGATGGCATAAAACATATTGGAGGCTGTGCATATACTATTAAAACCAAATATTATGCTGTTGTATATCCTTCTTGAGTATCTGTGTTTTGGTATCCATGGGGCCGGGTATGGGTTTGGGCAGAGGGAATCTTTGAACCAATCCTGGCAGATATCCATGGATGCTTGTAAATTATCGAGTTGTAGTATAGGGAGTTCTTGGTATTCATTCTTTACCAGAAGTACTTATATATGTAGAAAGAACAGCATTTTAAAAAAATACAAATTAATTTTTACATGCCCTAGATTTGTAGTATTCCTTTATTTTAACAGTTTGATATGTTTTTATTAATTCGTTGGTAGAAGCTCTGGAGAGACATTTAGGAAGTTCTGTACAAAAGTGTTGAAATATTAATTAGATATTCAGGATTTAATTTATGTTTTAGTGTACATTATTTTATCTGTTTTAATTAAAGAGGTCCTAGCAATTTAATATTCTGTATTATAGAAACTAGACTTTCATTATTTATTTAACAGGTTGATCTCTACGTGTGTATGTTTTGTGGTCGGGGAAACAATGAAGATAAACTGCTTTTGTGTGATGGATGTGATGACAGCTATCATACATTTTGTCTAATTCCACCACTACCTGATGTTCCCAAGGGAGACTGGAGGTGTCCTAAGTGTGTCGCTGAGGTACAAGCCTAAACTTTGTGGATCCTTATCTAACTAAAATAGTAATGCATACGTATACACATACATGTATATGGGTTCCTCAAAGCTTGCCCTACATTCTTTTTGTTCTTTAGAGTTGAAATTTTCCATGGTTTTTAAAAAAGAGCTGTGTTGAATAGAAATACAAGAAATGTATTGTGGCACCTTGCCTTCAAAGTTTCTTTTTCTCACTATTGGTGAGGCAGTTCTGTTTGATGCTTCAGTTTATGAGATTTCTGGTCAGAGTATTCGTTTTCTGGGATAAAAAAGAAGAAATAATCAGACATGAAGTTCTAGAACTTGGAGTTTATACAAGTTTTCATTCTGTTAATAAACTGATGGTGTCTTTTACCTTGTCCAAATTTTGACTTGATTATACTAAATTTTTCTTATTGAAAAATAATGATTTGCAAAAGCCCTAGTCTGTTTGTTTACTTTAACAAAATGTCATGGTAGGGCATTAACGAGAAGGAGTTAGCTGGGTATATCTAGACACATTCAGAGGTCTTTTATTGTCTAAAAGTTATTTATTTACTGCTGTTGTTAAGGTTAAAGGATTCAGAGTTCTGCATTAACAAATATTTGTGTTAAGACATTGGTCATGGTAATCACCATAACAGTGTGAACAAACCATTTTCCTAGCCAGATATACTAGCCATGCAATGGGTATTCTAATATCCACAACCTTTTTTTTCCCCCTCCATGAGCATATAATTTCTTTATGGCTAGATCTCCTGGATGCTAAAAATTACAGACATCCTGGGGCTTGATTGCAAGTTAGTAAGCCCTCTAGCTATTGTCTTGGTGGCAGAGCATAATGCCAACTCCGGAGCCTAAAGCTGTCTTATTACTACCTTCCTATTGGAAGACTGTGAAAATAAGGGTTGAGGTTCTAGGATACTATTTCCTTACGCCATTTTGCAAGTAACTACAGTAATACTTGTTGTGTCTAGGGTTGATTAGATTTGCTTTACTAATCGATGAAAGTAGTACCTGAGAGCTTCAGTCCCTCCCTGTCCTACCTCTACCTGTCCTCTCCTCTTTTTGCTTCCCCTCTTTTTCTTTCCTCCTTCTCCCCCCTTCCTCTTCTCTCCCCTTATTCCATCTCCTCCCTCCCTGCTCCCCTTCTTCTCCTTCGCCTCTCTCCCTCTCCTTCCTCACCTCTCTCCTTCCTCCTTTCCCTCTATCTTCCCTCCTCTCCTCCCCTCTCCTCCCCTCTTCCTTCACTCCTCTCTCCTTTGTCTTCTTTTTAAGATTCAGTATTCTCTCATCTTTTTCATGTTGTTTCTCTTTTCCCCAAAGTATTAAAAATAAAAAAGTAAACCAAAAGCTTTAGATTTAGAAAAATCTTTATATTCTCCAAACTGGTTTTCCCTCCTTCCCTTTTCCCCATTTCGTGACAGGATGTTGCTAAATTGCCCAGATGATCTTGAACTAAAGATCATTCCTCTGCCTCCCAGATTGCTGGGGTTACAGGCATATACCACCACACCAAGATCTTTAGCGCTTTTTAAATTATAGTTTCATTGAGTTAATCTATTTTTTTCTTTCTAGGAATGTAACAAACCCCGAGAAGCCTTTGGATTTGAACAAGCCGTACGAGAGTATACACTTCAGAGCTTTGGAGAGATGGCGGATAATTTTAAGTCTGATTATTTCAATATGCCAGTCCATGTGAGTAAATGTCTTTTAAACCACAATTAGTTAATCGTAATATGTGGTTTGCTTTCTCCCCCCGCCCCAGGGGATCTGGGTTTTTTAAATTCCTAGGAATACAGTGCTGAAAAATTTGCTAAAGCTATTAAAATTTGGACTAACTGTTTTCATTTCCTTTTTCCTTCTTGATGTCCTGGTTCATCTTTGTCCTTCATAGTTGGGAAGCAGCTGCTTTCAGAACAAGGCAGTTCATTATTTTTTTCTGAATATCCAAGTTACCTTTAGCTTTCTCCCATTCTTAGTGAAAAAAGGTAGGATTTTCAGTCTTTCTGCTTTGGGAAATGAGGTTTTTTATTTCATGATGAGTTTGTGTTTACTTGGTCTATGTATTATATTATGGTAGATTATAGTTACAGTGGGTTAATAATCTGTCATCTTTGTTTTCCTATGTAGATGGTCCCCACAGAACTAGTAGAAAAGGAATTCTGGCGACTGGTTAGCAGCATTGAAGAAGACGTTATTGTGGAGTATGGAGCTGATATATCCTCAAAAGACTTTGGAAGTGGATTTCCTGTGAAGGACGGTCGGAGAAAGATGTTGCCAGAAGAAGAGGTATATATAGTATTATCCAAATTTTTGCTAATCCCCAAGCTTTTTAACTTTTTCATAGAAAAAAGGGGGATTACAGGCATGTGCCACCACGCTTGCCAGTTTTTTTTTTTTTTTTTGGTTTGGTCTGGTTTGTTTGTTTTTGCTTGGCGGTTTTAAAAACAACAAATTTAAGGCTGGGGCTGTAGCTCAGTGGTATGAGCATTTGCCTAACAAGCATTTGATCTCTAGCACTGAACAGGAAATACGAAACAAAACAACAACAAAAACCCCATGAATTCCAAATATCTTTAAAAACTATGTAATTCTGATCTGAGTTGGTAGTATATACTTATAATCCTAGGTTCAGTTATTAACTTTCTAACAGAAGGCAGTTGGATCGTCATTTCTGCCTCTGCATTCAGTCTCCTATGCTATCTCATACGATGTTTCCTCTGGAAAACTCAGGCTGTACTGTTAAAGGGTGTTAGTGAAACAGGTGGATAATGTCTTAGAATTACTATGAAAATAATAATACTAGTAACTATAGTAATAAACTGCATGGATTCTCTGGTCCTCACTTTGAGAAGGGCTCTGTTTAAGATCATAAACATTTACAGTTTGTACCTCTCATGTGGCTTCAGAGATTGGTGTTGGAAGCTTATTCTTCAGTTCCTAAATCTAGTGAGAAACTCCTATGAAAACTCTAACAAAGGTTTCTTTTTTATTTTGGCTTTGCTTCCTGTCTTTCTAGAAACTAGGAATTCCTTTTTCTTCAAGTTCAGATGTGAAATGATGTTATAATTTACCAAATTTTGCTAGATATTTTTGTAGTGAGGGGAGGTGGTGTGACTTTCTGCATCATACCAATTTTCAGAATTATCACAAATTCAAAATTATGTGTCTTATTGTGTTTTGTCTTCACAGTGCCTAACACCATTCTATATGTACAGTAATCGATATTTTGGGAAGTTACACTACTGGGGATAAAGGAGAAATGTAGTAAGACCTGTTAAAATGGGTCTAACCAGTTTCAGTGCAGGGCTGGGGAGTAACAAGATTTGCTCATGTGCATCAGAGTAAACCAGCGGTATCTGAAATAAGAGGAAATCTGAAAAGAAACTAGAACGGGAGAATTAATTTTCTAAATAGATGAGTTATATGTATTAGGTAACAAAAAAACATTCTGTTATTTTTTTTTAGAGGGTTTTCTTGAGATTTCTGTTGTGCATTTGTTATTTCTGATCTTTTTAACCAGTGTTTTTTTTTTTTCCAAATAGGAGTATGCACTTTCTGGTTGGAATTTGAATAACATGCCTGTCCTGGAGCAGTCTGTTCTTGCACACATTAATGTAGATATTTCTGGTATGAAGGTTCCATGGCTGTATGTGGGAATGTGTTTCTCTTCTTTTTGCTGGCACATTGAAGATCACTGGAGTTATTCCATTAACTACTTGCATTGGTATGTGTATCCTTGATCAGTACAGCATACATACTTACTCAACTTTTTATTTATTTATCTATTTATTTTTGGTGCTGGGAATTGAATCCAGGCCCTTGCGCATGCTAAGCATATGCTGTAACACCAAGTTTTGTCTCCAGCCTCAATTGGTTTTAATATTAGATGCTGTATTAGGGAGAACTGACTTCAAAAGTATTTTCTACCCAAAATAGGACAATATATTGGGGAAGGCAAGGGGAATGTCTAGGGACACCTATCCTTTTAAAGTATATGTGAATGGCTTGTTGCCTTGGATAATAAATTGAACTCAATGAAATTATTAATAGATATTCTAGAGATCATTGACTTTTTACTCGCGTTATTGTGGAGATAATTGGAATGTCCAGTGGACCTATAAATCAAGGTAGTGTGTCGGTACCCTTTGGAATAGTGTTTACTTTTCATGTACTGTCTTTCTTCTTTGAACATACAATTACTGAACTTCTTGAAGAGTTTATGTGCTTTGAGTTGTTTTCTAATAGAAATGATAATTAAGTACCTATTCATGTGCTCTTGCCCTACCTCCTTTTATGAACAATAGCACAGATTTATGAAATCATTGGCAGAATTCTGTGACCATGAAATAAGACACAGTAATTATAATGTAGTGGGTTTGAATTAGAAAATACACAGTTAATTATAATGTAGTGGGTTTGAATTAGAAAATACAGTTAATTATAATTTAGTGGGTGCGAATTAGAGACTCTGGCCTCATTGGTACCGTGCTCTGCCAACTAAACAGTTACTTCTTTTGCTAGGGGAGAGCCAAAGACATGGTATGGTGTACCCTCTCATGCTGCAGAACAGCTGGAGGAGGTGATGAGGGAGCTGGCCCCTGAGTTATTCGAGTCCCAGCCTGATCTGCTACATCAGTTAGTCACCATCATGAACCCCAATGTGCTAATGGAGCATGGTGTGCCTGTGAGTCTTTTTGTGTCTCCTTTTAGTATTTTTAAAGTTATTTTAGCTCTTGGTTAGATAGAATCATATATATGCTTTGTTCTGTAACTGAAAATGAAGAGTTATGTATCTTCTAGCCAAATTAGAATTTATACTTTATAAGGGAACAGTTTTTATCTGCCTAAGAAGGGATCAAGTATGAATCATACTTTGTGTGTAGTTACCTGTTCAAATAGCTTTCTGTTTTCTGTAAGCCATTATGTCCTGTTTGAATGAAAATTTCATGTTTTTTACTACCTCTGTTTAACAAGAACAAAAAAAAGTAGGTATTTTAAGTGGTTGTTCTGATAACTCTTATCCTTTTTTATATAAAGGTGTCACAGCTTTAATACATGATAATAAAGTAAAAATATACTATGAATACTTCTTTCAACTTAGTTTTAAAACTGATTCTGAAATTTAAACTACTATAACCTGATAAATACAGATCTAACAAATTTGCTACATATAATGAAATAGTCATTATAACTTTAGTGAGAAAATAGACTGAATAACATTTGTAGTGTTACTTTGTCTCTGAAGAGTGCAATTAGCCAGGTGCAATGGTGCATACCTATAATCTCAGCACTCTGGGAGGCTGAGGTGGGAGGATCCCAAGTTGAAGCCCAGCCTGGAAGACTTTAGTGAGGTCTTCCTTTCTCAAAAAAAGGGGAGTCGGTCTGGGGATTCGCTCAGTGTGAAGGTCCTGGGTTCAATCCCCAGTACTAAAAAAAAGGAAAAAAGAAGAGTGTATTCATATTACAATTTGTGATTTTTAAAAGACATTATCATAAAACAAAGTAACGTTCAGGAAAATTGATTTTAAGGATATGTATACAATGTATAAGTTAATTTAGTTACCAAAAATGTATCCAAAGACAGTGAGAAATTCCACTTTTTAGCACTATTTGCAACCCAGGGATTAGAAAAAAAAAAAATTCCCTTAATTAGCCCAGTGTGGTGGTGTGCGTCTGTTATCCCAGCACTCAGGAGGCTGAGGCAGGAGGATTGCCAAAAGTTTGAGGCCAGCCTGGGCTACATAGTGAGTTCCAGACTAGCCTAATTACGTAGGAAGACATTCTCAAAAAACAAAAACAGAATATTTCCTTAATTATGAATGTTACGAGTAACATTTTCCCTTTGGAAATTTTTTGGCTGCTAATTTTGTCATGAATTATTTGTGTCAGTGACTGTTTTAAGAAGGTAGAGTTTTGGCTACTTATTAAGCCCGGATATTACTTTTGATAGGTATAACTTAATGTTTTATTACTTTTAATTTTAGAAAATGCTTTCACAACTATCTGACTGATAAAATGTCTCCCTTTTTTTTTTTTTTTTTTTTTTAAATATCCCTGTTCTTAATTTGCATTTAGGTGTACAGGACCAATCAGTGTGCAGGCGAGTTTGTTGTGACATTTCCTCGTGCCTATCACTCTGGATTTAACCAGGGCTACAACTTTGCTGAAGCTGTGAACTTCTGTACTGCTGACTGGGTCTGTTCTATAGCAAGTGGCTGTTGTACGTGTACTAACACCACTATAAAATGCAGTTTAGATACCATATTTGTTTAGATGGGTTCTGGATAGGGGACATGAATATTTCAGTGGAGATGGGTGTGGCTGTTGTAATTTAGAAAGTTAAGTATTTTCCATCACATTGCTTATTTAGAAAGTTTTATAATTTTGTTCTCAAACATTCATTTTCCTATTCTGTTTAAATTTTAAATGGGCAGTTGATTATTTTCCGAAGGAGTATGGTTCTTCTAGTTTTTTTGTGAGCACTTTTAGATTTTAAATTGTGTAAATGATACTGCTACCCATTATTATTTTACTTTTATATGAGGTAGATATCAAAATGTAATTAGTTATGGTTAGATCATGTTGGTTGGGGAAAACCTGCACATTTATAATGTGCCGTTCACTTTTCTTTTAGTACTACTGTTTTCGTTGCCTCTTAACATTTTAGGGGAAATTTTTTAGTAATATTGGATCTTTTATTTTCTGCGGGTACCTTAATTTATTAAATTCCATGATTAATGATAGAATGATTCCTCATATGAAAAATGAGTAATTTTCATAATGAATAGTCTTAAATACTTTTTTGAAATGGGCTCTTGCTATGTTGCGTGTGCTGGCTTTGAACACCTGGGAGGCTCAAGTGATTTTCATGCCTCAGCCTGCACAGTACTGGGAGTATAGGCATGTACCACCGTGTCTCACTTGTGAGTAGTCTTGTTTTAATCCAGTGATTTTATTTTTAAATTTATTTTTATTTTTTGGTTTTTGAGACAGAGTCTCACTATGTTCAGCTGTCCTTGAACTCACTGTGTAGCCCAGACTGGTTTCAAACTTGTGGTGATCCTCCTGTCTCCACCTCCCAAGTGCTGGGATTACAGGCATGCACCACCGTGCCTGACTAATCCAGTAATTTTTAAACTTCTTCCTTTTTTAGGTTTTGGAAGCAGCATAATCCAGTATGGGCAAGCCCGGGTTTAGGATTTGCCTTGGGCACTTGAGCCATTTTTCTAAATTTTATACTGTTTTTGGTGCTTGACTAGGTGTAGATTAGGAAACAGATACTGTTCAGATACAAATTAGAGATGATAGCTACCTTTAACATTGCTGTTTTCTGATGTTTAATCTGGGGCAGCTCTTAATTTCGCTGGGCCTATCCTGCTTTTTCCCTAGTATGTGAAGATGTTAATAGGGTCACTTACTGGTCTAAACAAATGAAGTGTTATAGAAGAGAGCTGTCGATGCCCTTTTAGAAGAAGGTGATGATGTAAATATGAAAAGTTAGAGCCGGTTGGCTGCACATGGTGGCACACGCCTGTAGTCCCAGCACTTGGGAGTCTGGGGCCAGAGGATCACTGATAGTTTGAGGCTAACCTGATCTACATAGTGAGACCCTACCTAAAAAAAAAAAAAGGAAGAAAGATAGATCAAAAGAAAGGGAGGAATGGGCTAACTTTTATAAGCCACATTGAATAACCAGTTCTATTTTATGTTACTTCCTTTTATATTTGTAATAATTAAGAACTGGAAACCCTATAGTTGGTTTTTCTTCTACTTTCCCTTTTAGTCATGAGAGAAATATTTGAAGAATAAATATTTAATTAAAATATGAAAGAGTTGTATGTTCTTAATAGACAAGATGATTGCTGATCCTAAATTTGAAATACATTGTTGGGAACAGTAGTTTCTTTGAAGAGTATGGAAACACTCATTGATTCAGAGAGAGCCTCATATTTTCTGTGATACCTCTGATTCCTTTTTGCTGTTATCAAAATGGAGGTGAATTCTAAAAGGTTCTTAATAGGTCATTTTCTTAATTTTTCCTTTTATATTATAGATTTCCAATCCAAACAATTAACTTTCAGTTACTATAGTTTTTTCATTTAAGCATAAGAAAGAAGTTGAAGTTGGAGAGAGAGACAGAGAGACAGAGAGAGAGAGAGAGAGACAGAGAGAGAGAGTGTGTGTGTGTGTGTGTGTGTGTGTGTGTGTGTGTGTGTAGATTAGAGCTGTTTGTTTTTGCAGTGCTGTTGCTCGAATGCAAGGCCTCCTGCATGGTGAGGTTATGCTGTACCTCTGTATTTACGAAAAGATCTTTAGTGGTGAAAGGTGGCTACTGTATTTAGTCATTTATTTTACTGTTAGGGAAAACAGTATATAATCTCATGATTTCACTTTGAATCCTCTTTTTGTGAAGAGAATTGCTTTGAAAGAGAACCATCTTTTGCCTTGATTCTTGCAAAAAAAAAAAAAAGTCAGCCAGTATACTTAAATAGTACTTTTTCTTTTCATTTCTTCTTCTCTTTTCTTTTTATTTTTCTTCTTTCTAATAACATCTGTTCTTTTTGTTTTGTGGACTCTTGAGTCCTGAATAATTCCATTTATGCCTTTATGGAGAGAACTTTTAAAATTTTTATTTTTACAGTATTTTTCCTTTAAGGGAAGCCTCATGTTGCCTGGTCTAGAAAAAGAGTTTTCTGCCTCATTTATACACCAGGGAGCTCCTGTTTCTTTTCTTTTCTTTTCTTTTTTCTTCTTTTTTTTTTTTTTTTTTTTTTTTTTTTTTTTTTTTTTTTTTTTTTTTTTTTTTTTTTTTTTTTTTTTTTTTTTGGTGCTGGGGCTAGAACTCAGGGCCTTGTGCTTGCAAGGCAAGCATTCTAACTACTGAGCTGAATCCCCAGCCCTGCTCCTGTTTCTTGATACACATAAAGAGTTGAAAATCAGCAGTTTAGACCAGAAGCTTAGCATCTTAGGTTGTGAGAATTTTCTGTGGCTGTGTCATGGAGGATTAATAATTATAATTGCTTCTCATATTCACATGGAATTTATTATTTTGTCTTCCTTATGATAAAAGGGAGGATCTGGAGGTAAATAGAGCTTCTGTTCTAGAATAATAACATTATAAGCAAGTAATTTAATTCAGAAATCTCTTGTTTTCAGTTGCCCATTGGACGTCAGTGTGTAAATCATTACCGGCGCCTAAGGCGCCATTGTGTCTTTTCACATGAGGAACTCATTTTCAAGATGGCAGCAGATCCCGAATGCTTAGATGTGGGGCTGGCTGCTATGGTCTGTAAAGAATTGACTCTCATGACTGAAGAAGAAACACGATTAAGGGAATCTGTTGTACAAATGGTGAGTCTGCTGAGCCCACTTCCTGTGTTTATACTGCTATGAGATACAGAAAAAATTGAACCTATAGAGAAACTCCATTTTTCACCTTTGATCATTTAGGAGTTGAAAACCACTAATTTGAAGGAGATTGTAGATTTTTATAATTACTACTTTGGTTTCTTTGAAAACGTTTTAGGAAACTTGATAGCATTTCTAGATTTTTAAAACTAGAATCTTACCAGGTAGAATTTCTTAGGTATGTATTTGTGTTCTAAAATCTTCTACATAAAGTATTACCTCCTTAAGAAAATTCGAATCCTTTTATCTTTGAGCTTTATGTTGAGTAAAAGTTGTTTCTGGTGATGGTAGACTGAATATAACTAATGACTAGGATTTTGAATGCCTTAAGTACATTAAACATCTATCACATTGAATTGGGAAATTTGAGAAAATTTGTGTTTTCATCCTCATCTTGGCCCATTCTCCCACATTATCCCTATATAGCTAGTTTCATTGGGTTGGTACAGTGTGCCCTCTTTTTTTTTTTTTTGAATTGGGTTCTTGCTGGTCTTAAACTCCTACAGTCAAGAAATCTGCCTTCTCTTCCTGAGTAGCTGGGACTACAGGTGGGAACCACCATGCCCTGAGGCCTGGCTTCTTTCTCTCAGCTTAATGTCTTTAAGATACATCCGTGTTGTTTTGTGTGTTTATTATTGAGTAATTTTCCATTGAATGGATGTACCACAACCTCTTTATATATATTCACTTGTGAATGGACGTTTTAGATTGTTTCCAGATTTTGGCTGTTCAGAACTAAAATTACTCTGGACATTTGCATACAAATTTTTTTTATAGACATTTGCTTTCATTTCTCTTGAATAACTAATAGGAGTAGGTTGGGTAATATAGTACATGAATGTTTTAATTTTTAATATTTAAAAATATTCCAAAAAACTGTATTGCAGAGTTGTTGTACATTTTACATTTCTACCAGTAATGTATGAGAGATCTAGTTGCCCTATAGCCTCACTGACACTTGGTATGATTACTCTTTTTGACCTTAGATGCTCTGATAGATTTGTAGTGGGTTAGGAATATAGCTCAAGTGGTAGAGTGCTTGCCTAGCAAGCGCAAGGGCCTGAGTTCGATCCCCAGCACCAAAAAGAAAAAAGAAAAGCCTGAACTGTTTTTCCTTCTGCTCTTGAAATTACCCAGAGGGCTGGGAATTTAGCTCAAGCGGCAGAGCACTTGCCTAGTAGGCACAAGGCCCTGAGTTCGATCCTCAGTACCCACCCCCCAAAAAAAGGTTTCTAGTATTTCATTTAATTTGCATTTTCCCAGTGATTACTGATGTCAAGCATGTTCTAGTGTATTTGTTTGCTGTCTGTATGTCTTTGGGAAGTTTCTTTAAATCTTTTGCTGAATTTAAAAAACTTGTATTGTTTTATTATTGAATTTTTAGAGTTTTTTTCCCCTGTCTCCCATTCCGGTGACCTCCTCATGGCACTGTATTATTGCTTCCTTGGTTTCTTTCATTAACATCTGCTTTACTGTTGCTCCAGTATATTTGATCATTTTTGCCTGTCACTTCCAGTTAACTATTTCTTCTTCTCAGCTGCCAGTATTTTCAGGAGTCGGCCTTTGACTTTTTTTGCCCCCTTTTATACTGCTTTCCAAGGAATTCTCATCCATTCTTAGAATTTAAACTCTGAGCCATTAATTTGTGATTTAGTTTTTTTTTTTTTTACCTTCCCCCTCCAGTTTGGGGATTTTACCCAGGGCCTTCACATTAAGGTACATCCTCAGCTTTTTTTTTATTTTTTTATTTTAAGACAGAGTCTAAGTTGGTAAATTGTTCAGGCTGGGTTTAAACTTGTGATTTTTCCTTTCTCAGCCTCCCCGAGTTTTGGAATTACAGGCATGTGCCACCACACCCAATGAGGTTTTAATTCTTAATCTTTAGTACTCCTTTCTGTTACATTAAAAGCACAGAGTATTGCCACCAAATGAGGCAGTGTGTTCAGTCACTCTTTTGTAAACTGTTTCCACATTCTTATTGCATAGATTTTTGTCATACCTGTTTTTCCATGTGAAAAGAGCATATTACTTCTCTTCCACCACCCTTCCACAAGTTCTTTTTCCTAATTTCTCATCTGGATTATTTTTGAATGGCCTTTTAATTTGTATCTTTGGCCTTTTTTGTGTCTCCACTCCTTCCTGATAATTTATGATTTTCCAACATGTAGTCTCAGAAATACAAGCTTTAGAATATGTTAGAATGTTTTACAAGGAAAAAAATGTCCTGTGGTTAGAAAATTGGGGGAAATAGTGGACTAGGAAAAGATGAATGGGGTTCTTTATCGGATAACTTCTCTGATCCCTTAAAATATGCTGGTGCTCATTGTTAATCTCCAACATTAGAGAGAACAAATCCATAGTTTTCCAAACTAGAAATTTATTTTTCAGAGTATTTCAGGATTAGCAGTCCTTGGAATGCAAACACCTCAGGAAATGGTGTAGAATTTCTTGAAGTAGCCAGAATTCTGTTAGTTGCCACATCAGTGTCCCACATTTGCCAGCTCTTCTGAAGCCATGAAAATTCTTGTAAATTAAGAAACTTTCATTTTGGGACTATTTTAGCAAATCTAGATTAAATTGATCAAAAAGCATCATGACAAATGAACTGAATTGCAACTCCTAGTGAATAATGATCAGGCTTCTACCTTGTTTAAGTGAAAAAAGTTTGCTCTTATTATGAGGATTGGGTTTACAGTTTCCTTGCTCAGATAAACAAACTGTAAAGGAAGCTTGTGTACAGTGAATGGAAGTCTTCTTAAAATGTGCTTCATATGAATACTCTTTCCTAAACTGGCATCTAAGTTTGATTTAATTTTCTTTTATTGACACTTTGCTGAAGTATTTTGATTTCCATTTTAGGTAACTTGGTTAGGTATACTTGTCTTTGCATGTGTTTGATGTATTACTAATTCACCTGGTTCAAGGGTGTATTTTCCCTGGGGGCATTAAGTTTTACAAATATTGTTTATTGTTTTAAAGAGAAGGCAAAGAAAACCACATAAAACAGGTAGCTCCATGAATTCCATGGTAAACCTTCTTGTCATTACCACTCAGATCAAGAAATAGAAGATTGTCAGCTGCCCCCAAAGGACCTTCTTGTTAAAATTTCCCTTCCTCCTCTCAAAAAACAATCTTAACTTTTGTAGTAATTACTTCCTTGCATTTCTTTATAGTTTTTTCACTCAAATGTGTATCCTTAAACACTAAAGTTTAGTCTTGCCCATTTTAAAAGATTTAATCATGATTACTTCCAGAAAGTATTTTCATGTCATGCCATTGTGGCTTACATATTTATGCCTTAAATCAGAGATATATTTGTAGAAATATATTACAAAGTATATATAGTATATATATTGTAATATATATAAATAAGTATATGTATTGTAAGATATATAAATAAATATATATATTTGTAATATATTGTACAAATATATTACAATATACAAATTAGGGTGTTTGATGCTTGAAAAACAAGAAAGACTTGATCTGGTGTTGTAAATTGTATTTCAGGGTGTCTTGATGTCAGAAGAAGAAGTGTTTGAACTTGTTCCTGATGACGAGCGACAGTGTTCAGCATGTAGAACCACATGTTTTCTCTCTGCTCTCACATGCTCCTGTAATCCTGAGCGGCTTGTGTGTCTCTACCATCCAACTGATCTGTGCCCCTGCCCCATGCAGAAGAAATGTCTTAGGTATCCTGTAAAACTTCCATTACCTTTTAAAAATATCATATGTTAATGTTCGTCTTAATTACACCTTGCCTGTCTTTGAACTGGAATATCTTTGCTATCTGCTTTCCTGCTTGAGGACCAGTCCTTCCTTCCTTCCTTTCTTTCTTTCTTTCTTTCTTTCTTTCTTTATTTATTTGTTCAATGCACTATTTTATTTTATTTCATTTCATTCTCATGGTGAAAGATAAAGTAATATGCACAAAGTCAAACAGCTGATAAATGATAAAACTGAGTTTCAAACCCAGATATCCCTGATTCCTTTTAAAACTCCAACTTTTTCCCATCACACCACCTTGTATCTTGACACATGGAAACACATGTTTAATCAACAACTATCCAACACTTACAAAGACTGTGGTGTGTGCGATATGCTTTGAGTAGCCCCATCCACATATACACATATAACTGAAACAAAACTATCATGAAATAATGCTTACCCATAGTAACTTCAGTGTGCTTTAACATTTTCTAATGTCATCCATTTCACTTAAAATAAAATGCTATTAAGTTCCTACTAATTTCATTTCAAAACCACTGAAGAAGAGCAACCCAAAATTTGAAATACACAGCTGTAAAAGTCGTAAGGTCACATGAGGTGGAAAAGTTATCTTCAAGAGGTGTTTAATCTAGTTGGGAGCTTATAACAGTAAAATACAACTCTTTCTAACCTCCCATCCACCTGACAGAAGTGGGAGAATCTATGTCCTGTTGCTCCCCTGAACTTCCCTACCATAGAATATAACTAATAAATTGCCTAGGCTGGGCATAGAACAAGTATCAGGCATTCAACATTTACTGAATGAATGAATGAATGAATGTGCTATGGATTTTCTGAGGGAAAAATTATATAGCATAAACTCTCTTCTCTCATACTTAATAATTCTCTGAGGTCAAGAACAGTATCTTTTTCTTTGTGGTGCTAGAAATCAAACCCATGACCTTGCAGACGAGCAAGCACTATCATTGAGCTACATTCCTAGCCCAGAAACAGTCTTTTTGTACAGTTGAATACTATATACAGAGTTAATTGTATATAGATATAGAATTAAAAAGCAATCTGGCAGGTGTTGGGGATTTAGCTCAGTGGTAGAGCACTTGCCTAGCAAGTGCAAAGCCCTGAGTTTGATTCCCAGCACCAAAAAAAAAAAAAGAAAATCTGGGATTGAGGCTATATAGTTCAGTTATAGAACACTTGCTTAGTATGCACAAGGCCCTAGGTTTAATCCCCAATACAACAAAATCTGAACCACAGACTGGAGGACCAGTCCTCTAAAGTTGTCCCTTAGTGTGGCAGCTAAAATTAGTGTTTTTAATCAGTTAATTCCAGATGTTCTTTGTCTCTCTCTGAATTAAAACTTTGGGCTTCTTTGATTTTCTCTTAATGTAAACCTAGATCCCATTCCCCTCACCACTGTACTTTTTCTTAAACCCACTGTACTTAAAACTCAATTTTTTTAGGTTGTTGTTGGAATTTGAAGTTTTTTTATTTCTTTGTTTTTTGTAGATATCGCTACCCATTAGAAGATCTCCCTTCTCTTCTTTATGGCGTAAAAGTCAGGGCACAGTCCTATGACACTTGGGTCAGTCGTGTTACTGAAGCATTATCTGCTAACTTCAACCACAAGAAAGGTTAAGTTTCCTTTTTTTGTATGCATATACTGAAATTATTGCCACTTTTAAAAGGGTCCTAGTTGGGCATAGTGGTGCATGATTATAATCCTAGCTACTGAGGAGGCTGAGGCAGGAAGATTACAAATTCAAGAGCCGCCTGGACAAATTAATAAGACCCTTTTCCCCGAAAAAAAGAGGAAGAAAGAATGTAGCTCAGGGTTAGGGCCTTTGCCTAGCATTCATGCACCCCTAGGTGGCCCCCACTGTCAAAAAAAGGCCTTGTTTATTAATTTTATGTTTCTCTCTTCTACTAAGAAAAAATCATAGGTGGGTTATATGTTACTTTTCTTGTTACTGAGACACAATTGCTGACATCCACAACTCTGAGGAGGAAAGATTTATTTTGGCTCACAGTTTGTGGAGATTTTGGTCCGTAGTCTTTTGGCTCAACGGCAGGGCAGCATGGCAGAGGAGGCATGGCAGTTAGCAATCAGAGATAGATCCAGGGAGGAGAGAGGAAGTTAAATCCTTTTAGGCCACAGCCCCAGTGACCCACCTCTTCTGACAAGGCTTCACCTCCCAACATTGCATTTAGCTATAAACGCATCAATATCACGCCCCTATGATCTAGTCATCTCCCAAAAGCCTTACTTATGAGTGCATCAGGCTTTGGGGGGACATCTAGATAAAACCATAGCAAGTTGGTTGAACATAGGTTTACTTTTCTCGTTGAGAATCTTTTAAATGAAAAATCTGACAAAATGGGACACATAACTTCCAGTAGATGGATACTTTGGGGAGCCATTGCTGCCAGTGGACTAACACTGAAGGTTTTTAAAAAGAGAAATGGTCTTATATGAGAGAAATCAAATAAAGACATTTGAAATGGGTAGCTGGTCAGAAACTTTTATTGCACTAGGGAGATTTTACAGCCACAATATGTTTGTACTAGTAGGTTGGTGAGGTTGGTGAAGTTTTTTGTTTTGTTTTGTTTTGTTTTGTTTTTTGTTTTTTGAGACAGTGTCTCAGTATGTATTGCAGGCTGGCCTTAAACTTACTTTGTAGTCCAGGCTGGCCTTGAACTCAGGGCAGTACTTTTGCCTCAGCCTCCTGAGTGCTGGAATTACAGGCGTGCACCACCATGCCTTGGCAGGTAAAGATTTTAGAATGGCTTTTTGTCCTAATGGTCATAGTCATATGGTTTTTTGTTTATTTTTACAGATTTGATTGAATTGAGAGTAATGCTGGAAGATGCTGAGGATAGGAAATACCCAGAAAATGATCTCTTTCGAAAGCTCAAGGATGCTGTAAAAGAAGCTGAGACTTGTGCTTCTGTGGCTCAGCTGCTTCTGAGCAAAAAGCAGAAACACAGGTAAACCTAAGAAGAGTGTAAGGTTAAAATTAACTATGCTCTTGCATCTTCCACAAATGCTGTATTTCCCTGTGGGATTCCTTCCTTCTATTCAGTATGAGGAAAGGATACTACTGAATCCTACTAGAAGTAGGATCCTACTAATATTACTAGAAGTGGTTTCATCTTTCAAAATAAAAGGCGGAGTTTTAACCAGCCAGTGAGACTGTACATTATCTTTGATTTCTTCGTGTGTGTGTGTGTGTGTGTGTGTGTGTGTGTGTGTGTTTGTGCGCGTGTGTGTGCTGGGGATCAAACTCAGGGCCTTGCATTTGGTAGGCAAGCTTCAGTTAAATTCCCAACCCCTATTTTTGATTTCTTTGGCTGTGTTTCTCCCTTCCCTAATAATGCTCCTGTCTTATTTCCTCCTACTCTCAATCCTTCTCCTTTCCTGGGGTAGTGGTTCAGAAATTTTGAGAAGCTCCTTAAACTGTAATAATTCCAGTTAGTTGCAAACAGCTGCACTAGGAAGACAGCAGACAGATCTGCTGTGTCCAGTGCTAGAAACCACTCCAAAGTGTGTATGGTATCTGTGGGCCAAAGACCTAGCTCTGAGGAGGGAAATAACTGTTATATTTTAATTTGAAAACTTTTATTAGTACGTGTTTTCATAATGATTACATCCATCGTGAGAAGTTGGAACATATACATACACATCTTAATTCTCTTAACTTTCCTTTCTTCCCCTTCCTTCCCCCTTCTCGCCATCTTTTATAGAACATCTGTTTCCAATTACTTTTTTTTTTTTTTTTTTAAGACAGGGTTCCACTATGTAGTTCAGACTGGCCTTGAACTCTCAGTAATTCTCCTGCCTCCGCTTCCCTGGTGCTAGGGTTACAGGCATGTGCCACCACACCCACCTTCAATTTCCTGTCTTTTACTTTCTCTTTATACTTCGGATTTCTTGTGTGAGAGAAACCATGTAAATATTTAAGCTTATGTATCTGATTTATTTCACTTAACATTATTGTTTCAAGGTACATCCATTTTAGGCAGGAAAATAATTTTTAAAAAGCCACTGAGTTCTGAGTTCAATCCCCGACACCAAAAACAAACAAACAAACAAACAACAATAAAAAATAAAAAGCCACTGCGTTTTGGACATGATGTCCCAGGCCTGCAATCCCAACATTCTGGGGGGCTGAGACAGGAGGATTGTGATTTGGAGCCAGGTTAGGCAATTTAATGAGACCCTGTCTCCAAAAATAAAAAAATGACTGGGGATGTAGCCCTCAGTCCAATCCCCGTTAATGCAAACAAAAAACAAAAAAACAAAACTCCCTACTAAGTTTATTTTACATTTGTGTATATCTGAATTAGCGGAATGTACAGTTTATCACTTGGCATTATCTCCCTCTCTTAGACATGTTTAGTGACTTTTCAAATAAGATTTTGGAAACATGGTTCATAAGTCCTGAGACTTATTCATATAAATAAAGCAGACACCTGTGGATAACTGGAGAGCAGTAGTATCTTTTCCTCATACTGAATAGTAGGAAGGAATCCCACAGGGAAATACAGCATTTGTGGAAGATGAAAGAGCATAGTTAATTTTAACCTTAGTTCAGATTACCCACCTTAGTTGATAGTAGCTAAGCAGGGCTTTTTTTTTTTTTTCATTAGTTAGATCCCAAATTCAGCTTCTTTAAATAGAACAGAGCAAAATATTTAATCACATGGAATCTGAATAAAGCATTTGTGTTGAAGTGACTTGCTTTGTAATCTACCTTTTATTAGAACCAGTTCACTTTTTAAGGGGAGTTGTGTTTAATTTCACATTTTTCTTTCTCAAAGAGCTCTCTCCTTTCTTGCTCCACTCTACAGCACCCTTTTCCTGGCTCTTCTTCACATGTAGCAGACCAGGTTATTTCTCCCCAGAGAATTCACACTCACCCTTCACTCTGCTTGGATTTCTCTTCCCACTCTGTCCAGGAAGCTTGTTCCCTTGTTCAAGTCTTTTAAGTGTCATTTTCTTGGAGAGGCTTTTTCAAACAACCTTTTATAAAATTCTAACCATCTTTATCATTCCTACTAGCCCTGTCACCTTCTGGTATACTAATTTATGTATTTTTTCTTGTTTCCTGCCTTCTTCCTCACCTCCATGACAGTGTACACTAAATTAGAATGTCAGAGAATTTTTTTTTAAGTTTTGAGACAGGGTCTTGCTGTATAATTCAGGTTGTCCTTGGACTCACTATGCAGGCCAGGTTGACCTCGAACTCACTATGATCCTCTTGCCTCAGCCCCCCGAGTGCTGGGATTACAGGCCTATGCCACTGCGCCTGGCAGAATGTCAGGAATTTTGTCCTGTTTTTCGTTGCTGTATTTCTTCTACTTAACAACAATTCCTGGCACATAGTAGTGCAGTGTTTCACAGAAATAAGTGATACTATGGGCTGAAGGCAGGTGGCAGCAGAGTAACCTTGGTGGATGCAGAGGAGGCTGTGGTTAAGGAGTGTTGAATTGTGTGCCATTGACCTAATGTAATTCATGTATATTAAATTTTCTATGGCATTATTTTATACACATTGTAACACATTGTATCTGAGTGGCCTTTCTTCTATGACTGTTCATGTTGGGTTTTAAGTTACTTTGCGAATTTTTATAATCTACCATTTATCAGAGAACTTTCTTAGAAACATTGTCCTTAACTTATAATTGGGTCACTGAGTCCCTTGGAGAATCTAGTAAAAGCTTAAGGACCCTTTTAAAAAAAAATGCATATACAGACAGAATTTTGAAAAAATTTCAGAGGGTTTTTTTTGTTTTGTTTTGATGCTGGGGATCGAACTCAGGGCCTTGTGCTTGTGAGGCAAGAACTCTAATCACTGAGCTAAAACCCCTCCAGATTGTATGCTTCTTAAAATAACAGAATTTAAGTCTGGGGTGGTGGCACAAGCCTATATTCCTAGCGCTAGGGACACTGAGATAAGAGGATCACGAGTTTGAGGCCATCCTGTCTCAAGAGGAAAAAAACAAAAAACAGAATTTTGCTTAATATTTTACGATGGGAGATTTTTTTAATGTTTCAGATATTTTAGCACTTGTAGATTGGAGCAACTGTGATTTAAAGAGTTGAATCTTTTGAGTCATTAACTGAGGAATTTAAAAACATTTTTTGAAGCAATTATCATTGCAGTGGAATCCCTCAAACATTAGGATTCTAGGATTGCTTAGGTTTTTGTTTTTTTTTTTTTTTTTTTGTGGTGCCAGGGATCGAACTCAGGCCTTGTGCTTGCAAGGCAAGCACTCTAATCACTGAGCTAAATCCCCAGCCCAATTGCTTAGGTTTGAATTCTGAAGAGAGTAGGTAAGAGCCCCATTTGATATCAGAACGAGTGAATTTTTTCTTACGATATCTCAATGTTATTTTACATTAGGCAGAGCCCAGACAGTGGGAGAACTCGGACCAAGCTGACGGTAGAAGAATTGAAGGCCTTTGTCCAACAACTTTTTAGTCTTCCATGTGTTATCAGCCAAGCTCGGCAAGTAAAGGTGGAGTATTACGTTCTTCTCTGCGGTAATACCTTTGTGGTGTGAGCTACTGTTTTGGGTTAATAGGATGGTATATTTAGAATAGTTTTTCTCTTCTGTTTATTTTCTCACATATATGCTGTTATTTAAAATTCTTTAGTAGGTAGTGTCTTAGTTTTGCTCTTAGTTTTTATTCTTTTTACAATAGTGGAATGAAAGCTAATTAGGAATTATTTTTTCTCTGTTAGGTCAGAGCTCCTATGTAGTATATGTGTAGCCGAAATGCAATAAATTAATTAAAAGCCTCTGAATGTAACCCTGAATAACTAATACAGGAGCCTTTTTTTTTTTTTATTAACACTACTAGGGGTTGATCTGAGAGCTTTCATACTGAGCTATGTCTTCAGCCCTTTTATTTTTTTATTTTATTTTATTTTTTCCGGGGGGGGGGTGTATTTGAACTCAGGGCCTTGTGCTTGTGAGGCAGGCACTCTAACCACTGAACTAAATCCCCAGCCCTAGCCTTTTAAAAATTTTTTTTATTTTTTTACCAAGAACATGTTTTGGTACATTGTATATATAATGATCACATTCATCGTGGTTATTTTGTACCTGTATATGATATATCTTGGTCCCCCCCTCCCCCACCATTCCCCACCCCTTCCTGCCCTTTTTTATTTTGCGACACAGTCTGTTTCTCAGGCAGAGCTCTGAACTTATCAGGACCTTGATCATTTAATGAGTTAACAGAATCTCTAACCTACGTACCAAGAATGTTTGGTCAGCATGGTTAATAATCTTTTATGTTTTGAGAGTGGTTAGGGTGTTGTAAAATAATTTTTTTCAAGGTTATCAACTTGCAAACTCTAATATCTGTTGTGCTCTTCTTTTACAGCATTTCATAAGAAAATTTTGATAGTAGGCTACTCTCTTTCTCGAATGACTTTCTTCACCAAACATTTGTGATACCACACTTTCTTCTTCTTAGTTCTTTTTGGCCTCCACCCCCATCTTTCCTTGTATGTCTAGGTGCATACTCTACATTTCTTTTAACAGACTGAAAGCGTCATTTATTATTTTTATGTTTTGGCAGTACGGGGAATTGAACCCAGGGCCTTTGCACTGAGCTATATCCTCCATCCATTCTTATTTTTTATTTTGAGACAGGGTCTCACTGAGTCACTGAGTTGCCCAGGCTAGGCTTAAACTTGCGATCCTCCTGCCTCAGCCTCTCAGAGTGCTGGGATTACAGGTGTGCACCACCAGACCAGTTTGAAAGGCATTTTAAAAGCCTTCTCATGAATCAGATAAGTCAAAGTTCTTGATTCCTTTATTCCCTTATGCCCCTTGTCCAATAAGTGCTGCTGTTACTGTCAAAATACACCCCAAAGTGAGCCATTTATCTTCATCTTCATTGCTTACAATATGTTCTGTTCCACTAGAATCTGTGCTTTGGATTACTGCAAGTTTCTGAACTTCTTTACATTCTACTTTTTTTTTTAAATTTGTAGTAATAAGGATTGTGCCTAGGGCCTTCACACGGAGGTGCATCCTTCTTTCCCCTATGATTAAAATCCTCCAGTGATTCTCCAAAGCCATGAGAATGAAATTGAAACTCATTATGATCTACAAGACATGTAATCTAACCTCTACTTACTCTTTTACTACATTTCTCCCTCATCCACTTGGAACAGCACATCAAGCCCATTCCTTTTTAAAGTCTTTGTAGTTAGTATTTGTATTGCTTGAACTATATTTTCCATCATATCTTCATATAATTCCCACTCCCACCTCATCTTCATTGTAGTTTTAGTTTACTATATTCTGTGACTACTGTTAATAAATTATATGCCCTCCGTCTAGTCTGGTTATACTCTGTGGCCCTGTGTTGTTTTCAGAGCATCTAACATCAAAATGAACTATTTTATTCATATATTCACTGTCTGGCCACCTATATCAGAGTGAACAGGGGTGAATAAAATCTATGGTGAGTATTTAAAATTTATTACAGTAAAAGACACATTGCAATTAGTTCCTCCTTAAAATATTCTCCCTTGCTTTGAACACATTTATGCCATTGTTCTTGCCATTTTCTAAAGCAGTTCTGGAAGTCCTCTTTCTTGTCATTATGTGATGTGATCAGAAACAGGTAAATTCTGCTAACAGGTGGTTCATCCAACAGAAAGGCAAGCTCCTAAAAACATTATAGTTTGTTCTCATCTACCTTATTCATCAGATCTGGCACCATACAGCTTCTGGCTCTTCCCTAAAGTCAAAATGACCATAAAAGGTAAATGTTTTGAATAGATTCAGGACATTGAGGCAGCCCCAACAGTGCAGCTAAGTACACTCATGAAAGAGGACTTCAAGAACTTCTTCAGAAAGTAATAAGAATGATGGCATGAGTGTGTTTGAATGAGGGGGAGTATATTGAGGAGGATTCATGGCAATGTATTTTTTATTGTAATAAATTTTAAAAAGTGAGAAGAGACAAGAATCAAGTTCAATTGTTGGATTAGCATTGGCACCCCATTATATTTACTGAGATTTAAGTAGTGTTCATCATATTTGACTGTGTATCAACAGATTTGGCTAGTAATTAACTGTAGTATTTTTTTTGTGAAAGCATTTCTTTACCAGCAAACATTTGTTGTATTTTTCGATCACATGTCATATATTCCTTGAGGACAGGACTTTGTCTTGTTCAGTACTGTGTGCTGCTAGGTGTGGTGGCACACGCCTGTAATCCCAGCACTTGGGAGGCTGAGGCAGGATAGCTGTGAGTTTCAGGCCAGCTTGAACTATATAGTGAGACCTCATCTCAAAACAAACTGTGTACCTAGAACAGTGCCTGCATCTAAGTTAGCAGAATTAAATACTTGGGAATTGGTTGTATTTTAAAAGTACAGTATAACTAGAATTACTGAGAATCACTTGTGAACTTAACTGTTACATTTGAATATTTGGTGTTGGTAAAAGTGTCAGATGCCTTAGAATTGATAGTTTGCCTGAGGGACATCTTTTCCACGCTCATTTTGTATCCTTTAAATTTGCCTTTTTTTTTTTTTTTTTTTTTTTTTTTTTTTTTTTTTTTTTTTTTTTTTTTTTTTTTTTTTTTGGTGCTGGAGATTGAACGTAGGCCCTTGTACATGCTAGACAAGTGCTATACCACTGAGATACACCCCCCGCATTTGCCTTTTATTTTGTCCTTTGTAGAATCTGCTTGATGATGTGGAAGACTTCCATGAACGAGCTCAGGAGGCCATGATGGATGAAACCCCAGATTCTTCCAAACTCCAGACGTTGATAGACCTGGGCTCTAGTCTGTATGTGGAGCTACCTGAATTACCTCGACTGAAACAAGAGCTACAACAGGCTCGGTGGTTGGATGAAGTAAGACTGACCCTCTCAGATCCACAACAAGTCACTTTGGATATCATGAAAAAACTGATTGACTCTGGGGTAGGGTTGGCACCCCACCATGCCGTGGAGAAAGCAATGGCTGAGTTACAGGAGCTCCTTACAGTCTCTGAACGATGGGAAGAAAAGGCTAAGGTCTGCCTCCAGGCAAGGTGAACGCACATTTTGGTGACTGTTGCCTCTTTAATAACCAAGTCAGAAAGCACAATGGGAAGGAAGAACATAACGGTTGATTTCATTAAATGTTTAAGTGTTTTGTCCCTTCTTGACCAGTCATTAAGCTGTCAAATTGGGCTACATGTAATAGTTTCAGATATACACAAACTGTTGTGCAGATCCCATGAATAATGATTATAGTTAGGAAGTAAGAGTTGTAAAGCTCACCTAAATGTTATTAACGTTAACTGAGAGGTGTGGAAAAAATGTTAGAAATTTTTGGAGGAGAAATTATGATGGGCTTGGATGGTCATTTGAGAAGCTTGAAAGAAATACAGAATTTTGGGAGAGTCTTGAAGAATGAATGGGATTAAAGAGAAGGGAGGGGGATTAAGAGAAACTTCAAAAATCAAGTTTAAGGAATACATAGAATGTATTCATGTGACAAGATAAAGAAACCTTTTTGGAGTGGAGAATTTATGCAGGAAAGAAGTGAGAGACAAGAATCAAGCAGTTGGATTAGCATTGGCACCCCATTGAACTTAATGAGATTTGAGTAGTGTTCATCATATTTAATTGTGTATCAACTAATTGGGCTAGTAATTTTTTTTGGTACTGGGGATGGAACTCAGGGCCTTGTGCTTGCTAGTCAAGCACGCTAACCACTGAGCTAAATCCCTAGCCCAGTTTGACTAGTAATTAACTGTAGTGTTTTTTGTGAAAGCATTTGTTTACCAGCAGAAATTAATAGTTATGTAATATTTTCTGTTGTGAGATAAAGATGAGGAAACCGAGATGCTTAGAAAGATTACATGGTTAGTGGCATGGATGAAATTTAAAACCTTTTCTACTTCTTCCTAAAGTTTCTTTGGGCTTCACTACTTTACTAGCCGCTTATTTTGAATGAGTTTGGTAGGAAGTGTTTTAGGTGATTTAATTAACACAGCTCTGCCTCATTAAGAGGCGTCTCCATGTATAGTAGATATTTTGTTCACCAGATGTCATGCAGAATATGTACTAAAATTTATTAATAGCTTTTCCTACCTGAAATATTTAAATTACTCTTGTCTTCAGATTTGTGGAAGTCTTAGAAGTGGGAGTATTAAGTACAAAAGCTAAGTGACTTTGGAATGCAAAACTGATTGGTATACCTGATAATACCTTATCATCTAACAAATGAAGTTTTGTTGGTAGTAATTTTTGAAAACTTTTCCAAATCTACATTTAATTAGTCACCAAGTTCTGATGACTTTGCCTCCAGTATGGCTTTCAACTCTTTCAGCTCTGTTTTTGCAGTCTCTTTGTATTTTGCCTTGATGTTTGCAGTACAGTAAGTAACTACTACATAGTAGGCATTATTACTAAGTCCTATGGGGATGGTAGTGAATAAGTATACAAGGCCCCTGCTGTCACAGAGCCAGCATTCTAGTGAGGAGAGAGAAGTGAATAAATGTAAGTGAATTTCAGATAATTAGTGTCATGAAGAAAATAAAATTGATGAAGAAAGAGGGTGATGTGGTCAGAATTATCTTTCTAAAATATGTCCTTAATATATTTGATTTCTTAGCATTGGGTATTAAGTCCTTACCATTCATTTCTTTATATCTGCTTCCTTTGCTCTGGGCCTTCTCTTTGCCTCTCAAATAATGACTTTCCTCAAGATTCTGGCCTAGAATGCTTTCTTTTCTCATTCTGTACAGTCTCCCTGGAAATTTTATCTAATTTCTTGACTCCATTTACCATCTTTATACTGATGGTATATAGATATAGCTCTGCTAAATGCTCTATAGATTTCTTTCACAGATGCTCTGCTTGTTAGATAACACCAGTCCATGTCCCCACAGGTACCCAAAATTCTCTATAGCTCATTAACTCTTTCCCATACTGGCTTCATTTCTTTATTTTGTGAATTATATACCATCTTTCACACATATGAACAAACAAGTATTTCAGCAGTTAACTTTGACAACTTCCTTCTATTTTCTTACCCTCAAACTTGGTCATGTTGATTGTATTATTCCTGGAGTTTCAGATGTTTTAAAAATTTGTTTGCAAATGGGTTTATTTTACGTTTTTTTATTTCTTTGTTTGAGACAGGGTCTTGCTGTAGTTCAGGCTGGCCTTGGAATTCACTATGTAGTCCAGGCTGGCCTCGAATTCATGGCAGTCTTCCTGCCTCAGCCTCCTGAGTGCTGGCATTACAGGTGTGTGCCACCATGCCAGGCCATATTTTACACTCTGTCTGTCTGTCTGTCTGTCTCCCTCTCCCCCCTTCTTTCTTTCTCTCATTCTCTCCTGCTTTTTCTCTTGCTCTTTTTTTTAATTGAACTTAATTTTATTGTAATGGTACATTTTAGATGTACATGGTGATAACATTCATCAGAGGGGATCTGTACCTGTACATGATATATCTTGTTTCTTTTTTCCCATTCCCCTCCCCTTCCTTCCTTCACCCCTCCTCCCTCCTTACTTACAAAATCTTTGTTTCCATTTTTTCCTTCCATTTCTTATTTCTCTTGTCCCTCTGTTCCTTTCCCCATCCCTCTCCTTTGTTCCCTTTCCCATTTGGACATTTTCTTCCCTTTCCCAATAGAATACATTTTAGTCTTTATTTACACTTTCAGTTTCTCACATCAGAGAAACAATGCAGTATTTAAACATGTGTGTCCGATTTATTTCACTTAAGAGTATGGTCTCGAGATGCATCCATTTACCTAGAAATATTTCAAGCTTATCATTCTTTATGGCAGAGTAGTACTCCATTGTAGAAAAACAAACACATTTTCTTTATCCATTCTGCTGTTGGTGGGCATTTGGGCTGTTTCCAAGATTTAGCTATTACAAACTGTGCTGCTATAAACATGGGTGTGCATGTATCACTGTGGTATGATGCTTTTAATTCTTTTGGGAAGATACCAAGAAGGAGAATAGCCGGGTCAAATAGAATCTCTAGTCCTAGTTCCCTGAGGAATCTCCACACTGATTTCCATAGTGGTTGAACCAGTCTACAGTCCTAGTTCCCTGAGGAATCTCCACACTGATTTCCATAGTGGTTGCACCAGTCTACATTCCCACCAACAGTGGAGAAGGATTCCTTTTTCCCCACAGTCCCTCCAGCATTTGTTATTGGCTGATATGTTGATAATAGCCATTCTTTCTGGAGTGAGGTGGAATTTCAGGGTTGTTTTAATTTGCATCTCTCAGATGACCAGTGATGTTGAACATTTTGTCATGTGTCTATTTGCTGTGTCTCTCTCTCTTAAGGGTAACAGTCTTTCTGTGTAGCTCATGCTGGCCTGGTACTTGTAAAGATGGCACCATCCTCCTGCCTCTATCTCCTGAGTGCTGGGATTGTAGGCATGTGCTACCATGCCCAGATTATTTTATCTTTATTCTTCATTAAGGACTTTCTTCATTGTGCATAGAATTCTAGGTTAATATTTTAGATCAGTACTTTGAAGATATTCTGTCTGCTGTTTTGAAGAGAGTCTTTTTGCTTACGCTGCTTTATAAGATATTGTTTCTTTCAGTCTCTTTAGGCTGCTGTCATAGCTGGTCTGGCTCATAGCAACAGGCTCTGTCCATGGTCTCTGACCTCTCTAATTTGTTCTTTACACTGCCATTACTATTGTCTGAAAATACAGGCATCACTAGTTCATTCTCTTGCTTAGTGCCCTTTCCTAGTTTCCTTTTGCTCTGAGAATGAATTCCCAATTCTTCAACCTAATTTATAAGGCCATTTTTCATCTAGTCCCTTTGTTAATTATATAGTTTTACCTCATGTTTTATTATTCTTTCTCTTGTATTCTATGTTCCAAACACAGTAATTTACATCCACTTCACTTCCTCACTGTTACGGCTTGTATCTAGATGTCTCCCCAGAGCCTCATGTGTTAATAGATGGAGCTTTTCAGAGCTGGCTGGATCTAGGTGTTTTTGAATATGGATTAAGGCTGTGTGATGACTAAATCAGTCCACTCACTGGTTTAGTTCTGGATGTGGATAAAGGGAAGGCTTACCCTGGGTAAGGTGGTACCATGCAATGTGCTTGTGGCCTGAACGAAATAAAAAGGACAGAAGGAGGGCAGGCTGGCTGCTTCCTCCCTGCTGTGTCATGAACTGTTTCTCCTCTGCTATGCCCGTCTACCAAGCCGCTCTGCTTTGGAGTCAGCCGACTATGGACTGTAACCTCTGTAAACTGTGAGCTAAAATCAACCTTGCCTCCTTTAACTTGTGGGTATTGGGTGTTTTGTCCCAGTGACAAAAAAAGTAACTAAGACACTCACATATACCATGTTATTTCTCAGAACCTTAGTACATGTCTCTTTTGAGCTCCTGTGAAGCACTCCTCCTCCTGCCTGTGCCCTGTACCAGGCACCCCCTGCACCCCCTCCACTACCTCTGGTTCCACCTTCTCTGACAAACTCTTATTCAGAAAGGATAAAAAAGCTTAGATATCATTTCTAGGATGCCTCCTTTGGCCTGTCAAATTAATTAGTTCCTCTATATTTTGAAGTACTTTTAGTTACCTTTACCATTGCACTTATCAAAGTGCATCCTAATTCCTTATTAATAATCTTCCCCACAAGATTAAAAAGTTTTGTTAGGTGAAGACTTTTCATCCTTGCTCTTTGGAAATCTCTGGGACCTAGATCAATGCTTGCCGGTGCCAGCACATAGTAGAAATAATGGATGATGAAACTCTCTCACTCTTCGTAGCTTCCTGTTGCTCTACATAGCGAAATTCATGTTTCTCAAAACTAATCTGTTTGTATCTTTCTTTCCTATCAGATTCCCCTGTTTTCTCTACTTGCCTCCTCAATCCATCACACCATACCCATTTTATTTTTTAATTTTTATTTATTTATTATTATTATTTTTTTTTTTACCAAGAACGTGTATTGGTACATTGCATACCCTATTTTAAACTGAACTCCACCAGCTTCTTTTTAAATGGTTGTCCATACCTTTGTTCACTGGTTTCATTGCTTTGCTTTTGAGACAAGATCTTGCTCTGTAATTCAGGCTGGCCTTGAACTCCCAGTAATCCTTCTGCTTCAGCCTCCTGAGTGCTGGGGTTGCAGGAATGTGCCACCATGCTTGGCTATTCACTGGTTTCTTTAATCTTTCCATTGACAAAAATCATACTTCTTTAAGGCCTATATCAAAGCCCTTCTCAGCTGTTGAAGGCAGAACTAGTCACTACTTCCCATAGTTGTGAACCTATGGTAATTTGTTCCTTGTTCCCAATATAAGTAATTCTAATGTTTTATTGTGATTACTTGAGAATAGGTTTATATTTTATTCATCTTTGTATAACTAGGTATTAATGAGTGTAGTTGAATTAAATGTGCATGATCAACATTAATCAGTTCATGGTCTTTTGCTTCTCTCATTGCTATCAAATATTCATCTCTGACCATTCAGGTGTTGTAGAGGACTAGAGTACAGGCAGTACAGTACTGGGTAGTAAAAGGGGTCTGGAGCTGAGACTTATTCCATACTTCAGGTGTGTCATTTCGTTATGAAAGGACTTTGGGGGAAAAGAAGTCTTAGCTTCTTTGAGTTAAAATTTTCATATCTGTAAAATGGAAATAAAGATGATAGCTGCTTTGTCTCCTTAATAGGATTGTGGTAAGAATTGAACTCATGTGTATGAAAGTTCTCTACACATTAGAAAATGCTATTTAAATGTTGGTAGCAGTTGGACTTTCTTTGCCTTATGCATCTGACCCTGTTTTTGTTGTTCTTTTAGACCTCGGCATAGTGTGGCAAGTTTAGAAAGCATTGTTAATGAAGCCAAAAACATTCCAGCTTTTCTACCCAATGTGTTGTCTTTGAAAGAAGCCTTACAGAAGGCTCGAGAGTGGACAGCAAAAGTGGAAGCTATTCAGGTAAGGAGACTTTCAGATTAACCTATTGGTCAGGTAGTAACTGTCTCAGAGGACTCCTTTAAGCCATCAGTTCTTTATAATTGAACAATGTAGTAAAATAGTAACTACTTAGAATTCACTTATTTTTCCATCTCATTTTATAATTCAGAATAAGTATTGCATACTTCAGCATTATTAGCTTTTGTTACCAAAGGTGATGTAGTGCTCGCTTTGGCAGCACATATACCAAAGGTGATGGAATTAGCTGTTCATCTCGTAAACAGTAGGGAGTTTATTACCTGTTACATTCTTTGCACTTTTTTCTATGTGCATGAATTACTTTTAAAATAAGAGGCAGAAAAATATAACTAAATGAATATTAACTAAGTACCATTTGCACTCTTGGTACTTTTCTGGGTGTTTGGGAGCAGCCATGTGAGAGAAAGGGTGTAAAGAAAGATAGGATACTGGCTTTCAGAATAGTATATTTTTCAAGTTAGCCATATGTATTACACTTGTATAATTCGAAATGTGAAATTACTGCTGAAGGTATGTTTGAATTATAAAAAGTCATTAATAGCATCTACAGTATACTGTATATAAATATTCTTACTTTCTTTTTCTACCCTTTTCTCGCTCTCTTTTTTTTTTTTGTGGTGCTGAGAATCAAGCCCAGAGTCTTGCCTAGGCAAACCCTCTACCATTGAGCTACCTCCCCAATCCTATACATACATTTAATTGTAGAGCTGTACTGAAACAAAAAGAAAACCAACTCTCTTCCATTAAACTGCTACTGCAAGAAAGAACGTATTGTAGTTGTAAATTGCAATGACTTCTCTTTTACTTTCTAAAATTTCAGTTGATGTTTTCTAAAACCTACTTAGCTGCCACTGTTCTCCTTTTCAACAATTATGTCTGTTTTCATCAGGACAGCTCCTTTGTTTTGTCTTTGACCTATATTTCAGGCAATTTGTTGTTTCTCAAAATCTGATAATCCTTTTTTTGGGGGGTGCTGCTGGGGATTGAACTCAGGGCCTTGTGCTTGCTAGGCAAGTACTCTACCACTGAGCTAAATCCCCAACCCCCAAATCTGATAATCCTTAATTGGCTGTTTGCTTATAATTGAAAGACTAAATTGACAACCTGTCATCTGTCTCCTTTGTAATTTTCAAGGACTATTTCTCTACCAGGTCTATACCTTCAGTCCAGAGCCTCCTGACTTGTAAGCTCTGAGTGAACAAGTTTTGTTGATAGACACACTTCTTTAGGATACATACATTTGGAATAGGATATTTCTAGTATTACCCAGAAGGTGTTCAGTAATCAAATGACTATAGTTGGATACAAGAAGAAATAGTAGTAAATATATTATTCTTGACCTGATCTTGTCTGAACTTTTAAAAAAATTTATTCCATTTAACCGTCCATCTTACAGTACCCTAGTGATTTATTTATCCCATTATAATATTTCATAGGATGAGAACCTTATTATTCTTTTTGGAATTTTTTTTTTCTTTTTTGAGATAGGGTCTTGCTTTGTAGTTCAGGCTGGCTTTGAACTTACTATGTAGCCCAGGCTGGCCTCAAACTTGTGGCGATCCTCCTACATCAACCTCCCGAGTGCTGGGATTACAGCCTTTTTAGAAGTTTATAGGTTTCCTTGTCTGTTTATTTTTCCACGTGCATTAGTGTATCTTTCAGAATGAATTTACAGGCTAGTATGTTAGTACATAAGAAATAACCTTTTGTTGGAATGCAGTATAGAAGTTCTAAAGATAATAATGACTTTGTTACATAGAAATACTGACATTTTGAATTTAGAAGGAAAATACTCATTCTGATCTGTTTCTATATAATGTATAATGAAGATGGTTACCAGAACTAAATTATTGCTTTTAGTTCTTTTTATACAGAAAGGCAGTTAAATTTGTCTGTAATGGCACAGTTGATTTCTACACTACAGAAAAGGTGGTTCCAGCTGAGTGTGTTGGCACATGTTTTTAACCCATTACTTGGGAGGCTGAGGCAGGAAAATTGCACACTCAAGGCCAACCTGAACAGCTTAGTGAGTCCCTGTCTTAAAATTTAAAAAAGGCTTAGGGTAGAGGTTCCATGCCCAGTACCACAAAATAAATAACCAAAGAGATTTCATTGTCCTAAATGGTATTAAATGTTTGCTTCCATCTATTAACAAATTAATTTCTTCATTCCTAATTGCATTTATATGTGTCTGTTCCTTTAAACTGGTTTTTACATCTCACTAGTTAATCTCATTAATTAATGAAATAAAATCTTTGACATGTTCATTAAAAAATAAATTTACACAAATTCTTTTTCATGCTAAACATGTACCCTACCAGTGAGCTATACCTCTAGTCCCCAATACAAACTTTTTAATAGGTTGGAGGTTGCTCAAGTATGTAAATTATAATGAATCACAAATATATGATGGTGAGTTAGGAAAAATGGATCTTGATGGGGTATCCTCTGTGCTGGACATGTGAAATTAGAAGTATGTGTGAATTTACACCAATTAGGTGTAAATTAAAAGTAAAAACAACACTGCTTGACAGTTTGATTTAAAAATTTTGTTAGATTGAAAGCTCTATTAGAAAGCATAAAATTAAATGTATGCATGCCTTTTGAAATATTTGATATATTGCCCTATGTACATAACATAATATGGTTATTTTAAAATTGTATAATGTCACTTAAATGCAAATTGTCTGAAAAATGGCAAGTCACTTAAATTTTTTCAGGACTTCCCTTTTATATGAAGTTTGGGAACTTGTATAGTTAGGGAATGCTCAGTGGACAACAGTGTAGGTTATGGATGGATGGAGGTGTAGACACAGAGTCTTCAAAGAAAGTCAGATTATTGGTAGTGGGTATAAGAGTGAATATTCAGGGAGATTCTGATCTTCCTTGGGTAGATAACAATGATGTTCACCAACCAAATGAACTTTGTTTTGGTCATTATAAACCCACACAGAAGTGTAGGTGGAATGGAGATATTAAGAACTCACAAGTTTTTTAAAACACAAAGGTTAACCCTAAATTTGTCCTAAGTTCTTCCAACAGTATATTGCCATACTTTGTAAAAGAACTTAAATTGTGTGAGAATCTACTTTTGTTTTTCAGAGTGGCAGCAACTATGCTTACTTGGAGCAGCTTGAAAGCTTATCTGCTAAAGGACGCCCTATCCCGGTGCGACTTGATGCGCTACCACAGGTGGAGTCACAGGTGGCAGCAGCGCGGGCTTGGAGAGAACGGACGGGGCGGACCTTTCTTAAGAAGAACTCCAGCCATACGTTGTTACAGGTGAAGTACAGTTTATTGTACATGTACTTCATTCTCACCAGCAGTTGGTAGATTGTTACCTACAGATTGTAATGGTATTGGTGAGGGTTGTTTTCAGTTTAATATGGTCATCGTTAAAAGTGATTCCTATTAGGTAGTATCAGGTGTTGACCTGAAATCTGGGACCTTAGACAATCCCATTTCCGGTTAATCTTGTTACTTGTCCAGAAAAAGCAGTTAGCCTGGATCTTAACTCTATTGTTATTGGACTCTGTCACTAATAAATCTTGTTTCTCAGAAAGACAATTTGAATACACAGTTGTCCTTTTTATATTGAGCAGTTGAGTGTAGGCTTTGGAATAAAAATATTTTCATGTTTGAGGACTTGCTCTGTAATTGCTAACCCTGTGTTCTTAGGCAAGTTATTCCTTTTCTGAGTATCAGTTTCCCCTGTAAAATGTGAAAAATACCTACTACATAGGGTTGTTGGAAATACCGAATTAGATAATTTGTATAAAGTTCTTTAAGAAATACCTGGGAGATGGTGAATGATTCTTTTTATCATTTTCACTTTAGGATTCTTTTGAAAATCAGAGTTCGTATTTTGTTTTTATTTTTGTAGGTGCTAAGTCCTCGGACTGACATTGGTATATATGGGAGTGGTAAAAACAGAAGGAAAAAAGTAAAAGAACTAATAGAAAAAGAAAAAGAAAAGGATGTGGATCTTGAGCCTTTGAGTGACCTGGAGGAAGGACTTGAGGAAACCAGAGATACAGCCATGGTGGTAAGAAACTACATAATGTATCTTGAGTTTGTGTTTTGAATATAAAATTCTCTGGAGGTGTTAGCAGGTTTACTATTTTTCTATTTTTGACTATTTATACTTTTATATACTTTAACTTTGCTTTATTTTTCATAGTGCAAAAAGTTTACTATTTTGTTTTCTTCCCAAAGTTGTCTTTCACACATCTCTGTTCTTTATTGCTTTTGAATACTGGTGTTATATTTCATCAAAGTTTTACAAAAGAGTAGTGTTTTTTGTCTTCTTCAGTGCTAGGGATCTATCCTAGGGCCACTTGTGTGAGACGCAGGTGCTCTACCACAGAGCTGTAACCCCAGGTTGCTCAGTAGTTTTTTAATGTTGAACATTAAGTTTCTATTATCAGTAATGAAGTGAATTTTTTTGGGAGGACACTGAGGATCAAACTCAGGGCTTTGCACTTGCTAGGCAAGTGCTCTACCATTGAGCTAAATCCCCAACCCCAAAGTGAATTTTTTTGTGTATTTTTTTTCTTTTATTTTTCTAAGTCTTGACTTTTAGGAATGGAACACTAAGATAAAATTTAATAGCATTTTGCAACTCAATACTATTGTGCTTTTCAAAGTAATTGTACTGGCTTACCAATGGGAGTTACTTTTTAAAATAACTCATCTTTCTTAGTAGCATTCAACAATTTAGTGAGTACTGAATAAAATATCTGTAGTGATGAGAATTATGCTTTTTTTGTGTGGGGGCGGGTGAGGGGGGTAAGGGAAAATATTAAGATTACTAGGAGCCTGATGACTCTTTCTGCCTACAAATGGCCCTGTTCTGAAGCCAGTGAAAATTATCAAATTATCTCTCATTAGAGAGGTTGCCTAACAAGTCAGTCTTGTCAGTCTTGCTGGTCTTGCCAGACAAATAGAACTGGAAATTATTTCAAAATTGTTTCAACATTACTGGTAATTTAAAAAGAAAACACACTGACAGTATTCATGTTCTTATTTACTTGGTTGAAATGATTTTCATTAAATACTGTTTTTATAATTGATCATCAGAGTTTGTTGTTCTACTTCCATGTCAAATGGAGAGGCCTTCTAAGAGAGAAAAATTTATTTGTATAGAACTTGGCCCCAGGGAATAAAATGCAAGGGGATAGGAAATCAGTACTGTTTTCCTTATGGTGGATACCAGGTTAGACACTTTGGTGTGTTATCTTATTTAATCTTTAAAACACTAAAACAGGATTGGTGCTGGGGATTTAGCTCAGCGGTTAAAGTGCTTGCCTTGCAAGCACAAGGACCCGAGTTCGATCCCCAGCACCCAAAAAAAAAAAAAAAAAAAACAGGATTGGTAGTATATGTGCATTTTTCAGAAAACTGAGATTAAGAAAAATTGTGTCCCAGGTGAACAGTCTATAATAAATGTAATAGCTAGGTTTGGTACCTAAGTTGCTTGATTTCAAGTCATACCCTCTTTCTCTTATCTCTGCAGAATTTACTCTTGCAAATTGTCAGACATGGTAGGACATTGCCCATTTCATGGTTAGGAATAATGCATGCAAACTAGTAGGGTACCCTAAATTATAAAGGACAGTGCTTTGTTACCATGAGGCTGCAACTTGAGAAAGAGCCCTCAGCCTTGAGCATCTGGTATTTGGGGTATATTGTAGTAACTCATTTCAATTAAATGCTTGTTTTATACAGGTGGCAGTATTCAAAGAACGAGAGCAGAAAGAGATTGAAGCTATGCATTCCCTCAGAGTAGCCAACCTAGCCAAGATGACAATGGTGGACCGCATAGAAGAAGTAAAGTTTTGTATTTGCCGCAAGACAGCCAGTGGATTCATGCTGCAGTGTGAGCTGTGCAAAGACTGGTTCCATAACAGCTGTGTTCCCCTTCCTAAATCAAGTTCCCAGAAAAAAGGATCCAGCTGGCAGCGTAAAGAAGTTAAATTCCTTTGTCCTCTTTGTATGCGGTCTCGAAGGCCCAGGCTGGAGACTATCCTGTCACTGCTGGTGTCCCTTCAGAAGCTGCCTGTACGGTTGCCTGAAGGAGAGGCCCTTCAGTGTTTGACAGAACGTGCCATGAGTTGGCAGGATAGAGCCCGGCAGGCCCTAGCCACAGAGGAACTGTCGTCTGCCCTGGCCAAACTGTCTGTGCTAAGCCAGCGAATGGTCGAACAGGCAGCGCGAGAAAAAACTGAAAAGATCATCAGTGCAGAACTCCAAAAAGCAGCTGCCAATCCAGAGTTACAGGCAAGTTTAGGATTTATGTTCTTTTTCTGTTTGATGTGGTAATACTTGTTACCATGTGATTAGTAAATCAAATTTAGCTTACCAGTTGAGTAGGAAAACAACGCTAATTAACATGCAGTTATGTGATCAGTGGCCTCTGTCTTCTGCATACACCCACAGCATTCTCTTTGGGTATATACCTAGGTCATTTTAGTGAAGTATTACCTGGAGATATCATCCAGGTGAATCTTTGCATCACAGTCAATTTCTAGTAACTGCTAAACAACCGTTAGCTGCTTTGCAAGTTGATTACATCTTGCTGATCTTAGCACATGGTAATCACCCATTTTTGTTTAGTATGTCTCTGTTCATCTTGGAATTCTCTGTTATTTAGGGACACTTACCTAGTTTTCAGCAGTCTGCTTTTAACCGGGTGGTGAGCAGTGTATCATCTTCTCCTCGACAAACAATGGACTATGATGATGAAGAAACTGATTCTGATGAGGACATTCGGGAGACATACGGCTATGACATGAAGGTAATTACATGGGCAGGCTGCATATATACATACCTGTTCAGTGAATTTGTTTAAAAAAAAAGAGAATAAGAAGGTATGAATGCTGCTGTTTGAGGCCTGAGTGTGAAAGAGAAAGCTAATTATATATCTTGGGTTTATGGTGATAGAGTTTTCTCAGAAGTAAAACTCTATATTTTAAATATTTACTGTATCTTTCAGTCACCCCTTGTCCTTGTGTGTACCTATGTGTGTACTGTATATTTATCTGAAGCAACAGGTTTTTTTTGTTTTGTTTTGTTTTGTTTTTAGTGCTGGGGATCGAACTCAGGGGCTTGTGCTTGCCAAGCAAGCACTCTAACCATTGAACTAAATCCCTAGCCCCACAAGAGGTTTTCTAAAAGAGATTTTTTTTTAAAAAAATTCCCTTAGAGGGAATATTTAAGTTATTGAAAGCTCTCACAGCTTTCATTTTCATTTTTCAAAGTTTTTTCTTTGAGCGCTTAAAAGTCTATATAGTTTTTGAAAAAATCATATTGTTGCTGTGCTCTCAGTACTTTTCTTTTTTTCCAGTACTGGGTATTGAATTCAGGGCCTTTACGAACTGAGCTATATATCTGGCCCCTTTTAAACTTTTTTAATGTTGAGACAGGGTCTCACTAAGTTGCCCAGGCTGAGTTTGAACTTGGGATCCTTGTGCCTCAATCTCTCAGAGTGCTGGGATTACATGAATGTGCTAGCAATACTGAATCTTGTGCTCCAATCTCTTGTCTGAATGGGTAGAATGTTATATTCAGAGATAGGTAATACTAGGGCCTGTGGTTAGAATTTGCAGAGTTACAGCTGCAGTTAGAGCAAAGTTTTTATCACCATTATGAGAGTTTTGATGACTACACAGGTGTTGAGTTTATGTTAGATCCAGTTGGCCTTTCACTGTCACTGTTTGTTGTGTGCAGAGTCCTTGGGTTTTTGCCTGCTAATAAAATCATGATCTAGGTAGAGACCCTGAATTAGTTGTTTTATGATATTTAGTTGTTCTCTGTTCAGATAACCCAGAGTCTACCACTAAAGAACGAGGGGGATTCCATCCCTATTCCTTGACTGTCTTTGTCTTTTCAGCATGCAGATCAGTTAGGTACTGCACAGTCTTACAGCATCAATCTAATCCTAGGATAAAGCTCCTAGGATATAAAATTAAAACCATCCTTCATAGATAGTTGTAAATTCATCTGTTGGAAAATGTTCTTCTCAAGATAAAAATTGGTTGGGGGATTGTTTTAATGAGAGAATTTTCAGTTACATGAATTCAAGACTATGAACACAAGTTGAAATTTGAGTTGCTTATTCAGATAAGCTTCTAAGTACCTTGTTATCCAGAAGTTAATGACCATTTTTGTTTATAAAGTTGTGTAGGGTAACTGAGAGCAGCTGAAAGGGAATGCAGTCAAAGCTAAGTGTAAGTTAGCTTTTTAATTGAAAGCTAGATTAATCTGTTTGCTATTATTTGATGACCTCTTATACTTATGTTGTTTGCTTTGTAGCACATTAATTATCAACTAGTGCTCCAGAATTGCTGAACGTGATGGGCATTTCTTGGAAGTAGTTAATGATGACATTAAAATAAAACATCACAAGTATCACGTGGATCAAAATGATGGTTTGATATAGTTGTACAGAGTAGTCTTTTTTGTTTTTTTTTTACAGAATTTATATGGGAGTCTTAGTTTACAATCTCTTTGGAAAGGGAGATTGGCAGCGTAGAAAAATAAAATCAAGGATTTTGTTGTGTTAGCAATATATTTCACAGAAGAGTGGAAGAATAGTGGCAAGACTTAAGATAATTCACGGTTAAATTTCTATTGATGATGCTAACTTTGAATGAAAAAAATACTCTTGAGCATTTTCCCATACAGCAAGCTGTTATTATGTAATGAATATGTTTCTTTTGAGATGATCTTCCTGCCTAGCTTCCCAGGTATCTGGGATTACAGGCATATGCCACCATCCAATTTATGTAATGAAAATTATGTTTAGAATTTATTAGCATTTGGCTTGTGCCTTTTTCTCTCTGTGTGATATTTCCTGTTGTAACTCGAAATTCATACTTAAAATGCTTTCAATTTAATAACTTTACCTGAGGAAGAGCCCCCTGTGGACTTAGGAAGGAGAGTAATTATATAGCAACATGAAGTCAGTCATTTCCTTTTAAGGCGTATTATTTTCCTTTAGTGAAAGTCTTGCATCCATATTACAGTTTGTATGTTGCAAATGCATATGTGTAAAATTACACATCAGAAAAGAGGGTGTGGAATATTAGTAGCTATTATTTCCTAAGAAGTTCCTTTATGTGTTCAATAACTGCTTATTTTAGAGAAAGGGAAATTAAGCTTAGTTTCATTCTTTCATTTTCTGCACCCTCGTTAATACTTAGGTAGCTTGAACTTTGGTGGAAATAGAATGGACTTTGTCTGAGACTTTTGGTCCATGTAATATTAGATAACACTGCAGTGACATCTTTATGTAGAACACATTTCTTAGACTCCATTTTGGCTTTTACATAAATTGGTCATTAGTGGGAACGAACTAATTTTCCTTCTTATGAGAATAATTTTAAAATTTTTAACATATATTTATGATGTACAACATGTTTTAAGATATATATTTATATACAAGTATAAATGAAATATACAATATATAAATATAAAACATATATTTTAGAATTTTAAATCAGGCTAATATATCTACGTCTCTCACCTCACATACTTGTTTTGTGGTAAAAGCATTCAAAATCTGTCTGCAATTTTCAACTATACAACACTTTAACTGTATTCACTGTGATTCATAAGAGATATCTAGCACTTACTCCTCCTCTCTAATTAAAATTTATCTTCAAACCCTTGAACCAGCCTCTCTCTGTTTCTTACTACTGCTAGCTTCAGCCTTTCCCTGATGATCACCTTGCTCCTTGCTACTCTTCTGTTTGTACTCTTCTTTTTTTTTTTTTTTTTTTTTTTTTTTTTTTTTTTTTTTTTTTTTTTTTTTTTTTTTTTTTTTTTTTTTTTTTTTTTTTTTTTTTTTTTTTTTTTT
>PVJO010009342.1:0-20248 GCA_004026905.1 Hystrix cristata
ATTCTCTAGTAAATTTAATGTTTCTGTTTTAATGTTTAGATCTTTGATCCACTTTGATTTGAGTTTAGTACATGGTGAGAGACATATATCTAGTTTTAATTTTCGACATGTGGTTAGCCAATTTTTCCAGCACCATTTGTTAAATAGGCTATCCTTCTTCCAATGAGGGTTTTTGGCTTCTTTGTCAAAGATGAGGTTACAGACCACAATTAATTGTACCTTTTGCTTATGACAGTGAGCAATGTAAACAACCACCTACATACATTCTGTGGGTTTTCTCTTCACCCTCCTAATGGACTCTTTTGCTGTACAGAAACTCTTTAGTCTAATGTAGTCCCATTTGTTGATTCTTGTTGTTATTTCCCGCACGATTGGGGTTCTGTTTAGGAAGTCCTTTCCTACTCCTATGTCTTCAAGTGTTTTACCTATTCTGTCTTCCAGAAGGTTTAATGTTTCTGTCTTGATGTTTAGATCTTTGATCCATTTTGATTTTAATTTAGTATATGGTGAAATATATGGGTCCAATTTCATTCTTCTGCAAACTGACAACCAGTTTTCCCAACACCATTTGTTAAATAGGCTACCTCCCCTCCAATGTATGTATTTGTATCCTTTGTCAAAGATCATATATTTGAATATGTCTGGAGAAGTTTCTGTGTCCTCGATTCTGTTCCATTGATCTACATGTCTGTCTTTATTCCAGTACCAAGCCATTTTTATTACTATTGCTTTGTAGTATAGCTTGAAGTCTGGGATTGCTATGCCACCTGCTTTGGTTTTATTGCTCAGTATTGCTATTGCTATTTGAGGCTTCTTTCATTTCCATGTAAATTCTAGGATTGTTTTCTCTAGATCTGTGAAGTAAGCTGTTGGTATTTTGATTGGAACTGCGTTGAATCTGTATAATAGTTTTGAAAATATGCTGGCTCCAGATTTTAAATAAATTGGGCTTGTCCATAACACTGCTTCAGCAAATGCCTCCCCCAGGCCCCTAGGTGTACATGTTGGTTAGAAATCTTAAGAGAAGGAAACTGAGGAAATCTCACATTTTTACTGGACAAAGAATGTGTACAAAGATATTATAGCCAAAAGCTAAAAGGAGATCTACATTTGAATAAATAAGCCTTCAGATTTTAATTCCTAGTTCTAAGGAATACCTGATACAAAACCGTTTTGGGGGAGAAGTTCAAAATCTTTTACACATAGAAATTGCCTTCAATACATATAATTAATGCATATAACACAAATATTGTTATACATGGGTAACACCAGAATACTAAAAAGAAAGCATTTTTTCCGGAATTTTATATTAAAAACTTGTACTTAGAATCTAAAAACCTCATTAAAGGGCAGAGCGTGTAGCTCAGTGTTAGAGTACTTATTGAACATGTATGAGGTTCTGTGTTCAATCCTTAGCACAACAAAAAAATACAATAAGTAAAAACCACATTAAAGTATTTTACATGTAGCACAAGAGAATATGACACAGCTCTTCTAGAGTTTTCAAGTTATGCTGTTTATGGTAATTTAGCTCAGATTTCTAATTTTATTTCACTAAATAAACCAAAAAAGCTAGTTTTTGGTGCCAGGGATCGAACTCAGGGCCTTGCGCTTGGTAGGCAAGCACTCTAATGACTAAGCTAAATCCCCAGCCCCCAAAAAGCTAGTGAGGTCATAGTGTACCACATAATCATATACATCATAAATAAGGCTATTACCTTTATTTCTTGGTTGCTTGTCTATCCAATCTCCAATTAAGACCCCAAATATTAATACAGATCCAGCCATTACTAAGCCGAACACTGCTGTTAGAAGATTATGTCCATACAATTGTATCAGAAACACAGACTGGCAAAGTGCCACATTCGGTCTCCCTGCAAAGCAGTAGAGGCAAAGCATGCTTTACTCATTGACTAAAAGACAGGACAAGGTTAAAATCCAGAAAGATGCATTTCTCTCAAAGGGCATGTAATATGTAAATTTAGAAACAATGTCAAAATGATACTTTTATTCAGTACAACTATAACTTAATATACAATTTACTCATAAGTTTAAAAAGTGAGAATATTTGTTAAAGTCTTAAAAGCATCAAAGAGTCAATAAATTAATGAGAAAATATCAAATAAACACTTGGAAAACATGACAACCCTAAGAAGTAAAAACAGGATTTTCTGAGGATATTTACTGATCAGAGGCAACACCTGTGAAATGGAACTGCAGTTTTGGTGACCTCAGAAAATCAGATGAGGGACTGGGGACTTAGCTCAGCAGTTAGAGTGCTTGCCTAGCAAAGCACACGGCCCTGCGTTAGACCCCCAGCACCAAAAAGAAAAAGAAAAAAAAAAAGGATCAAAGAAAATCAGATTAAAGAAGTCCATTCTACTAAAGACAGGGATGAGCTTTAAACTGAGATTCCGTGGAAACCAGAAGTAAACCAGTCCCTGCATGGGGTCATAATCCAGATGGTTCAAGAAATTCTAAGCACTGAACAGAGGCTAGTCAAGTCCCTGTGCAGACCAGCATTGTCATTTTCATCAACAAATGCAGGCTTAGAGGCAAATGGCTAGGGCCCATATGCATCTGAGAAAAGGCAATTAAAATGCTCTCTAAAGGAAGAGACTATCACTGTAGGCTTCTATGGACTCCTGAAGTAATTTTTAAGTATAATGTTCAGCAGTATAGTCAAAGGTAACCAGTAAAAGATAACCATTCATGTAAGGAAATGGAATACCATGAACAAAATCTACAAGAAATAAAAAACAGTAGAGACAGATCCACTGAGTCTTCAGATAGCAAACTCATCAGACACAGGCTATAAAATAGTAATAATGATTACTATATCTAAAGACAATCTGAGCAAGGATGGGAAACAATATAGTGGCATGGCCAGTTTTGGGGAAAAAAACTAAATAAAAATTTTAGGTCTAAAAAAATAATAATATAAACAAAAATTAAACATTCGGTTGATAAATTCAAGCAAATTAGACATAACTAAAGAAATCCATTACTGTAAACAGCTGAAGAAATGCAGAAAGACAAGAATGAGGGAAGGACAGTGCAAAGGACATAAAAAAAATTATTTGCAGAAGTAATAACAGAAAATTTCCCAAGCATGAGAAAAGAATTTGACATACAGATAAGTAAGGCATACTAGCCATGACCAAAATAAATGTACACCAAGACATACAATAATCAAGATTCCAGAAATTCAACACAAGAACAGAATATTGTAAGGTGGGGGGTGAAGGGAGGGGAGGGGGATGGGAAAAAAAGAAGCAACAAGATATATCATGTACAAGTACAAATCCCACATGATGAATGTTATCACTATGTACATCTAAAATGTACCATTAAAATAAAATAAATTTTAAAAAAAGAATAGAATATTGGAAATTGTTAGAGAAAAGAAACAAATCACCTACAAAGAAAAAAACCCATCATAATCACAGCAGATTTCTCAACACAAACCCTTAAGTCAAGGAGAGCCTGGAGCAAAGTATTTCAAGCACTAGTCTCCAACTCAGATTGATGTACCCAGCCAAACTATCTTTCAGATTCAATAATGAAATAAGATACTTTCACAACAAAGAACAACTGAAGAAATTCATGACCACCAAACTATTTCTACAGAATATTTTGAAGGATATCCTAAAAAGGGAAAAAGGAGACTATTCCAAGGACACTAATAAAAAGAATTCACCAAGCAAGTCAAGCAGTTGAACAGAGGGGAAAAATGGAACCAACAACAGAAAAAGACTTACGACAAAGATAAGTCAATACATAACAGTTATAGCCACCAATGTAAATGGTCTCAACTCACCAATCAAAAGGAACAGATTGGCAGAATGAATCAAGAAACAGGATCCATCAATATGCTGCATACAGGAAACACATTTAACCCAAAAAGAAATTCATAGACTGAAAATCAAAGGAGTATGCCATGCAATAGGAACCCAGAAAAAAGCAAGAGTAGATATCCTAACTCAGACAAAGTGAACTTCAAACCAAGCCTGGTCAAGAAAGATAAAGAAGGTCATTACATACTTGTTAAAGGAAAACGCCAAGAGGAAGAGAGAGTAATCATTAATATTTATGCACCAAATACTAGTGCACCTAACTACAAAGAACAAATATTAATGGACATGAAAAATCAAATAAACACTAACACAATTATAGTGGGAGACCTTAACACCCCACTGTCACAAATAGACAGATGAACTAGCAGTGCAATGAAATTGGGAATCAGGGGCAATAGAAACCAAAAAATCTACATAAACACATGGAAATTAAATAACAGTACCTACTTCGAAAACCTATACTCAAACCAGATGGAAAACACTGAAGAAATGAACAGATTCTTAGATACATATGAACTACCAAACCTGAATCAAGAAGAAATAAAAATACTAAATAACCCAGTATCAGCCATTGAAATTGAAGAGGTATTTAAAAACCTACCAACAAAGAAAAGCCCAGGTCCTGATGGATTCACAGCTGAATTCTACAAGAAATTTAGAGAATGGGGCTGGGGATTTAGCTCAGTGATTAGAGTGCTTGCCTTGCAAGCACAAGGGCCTGAGTTCGATCCCCGGCACCACAAAAAAAAAAAAAAAAAAGAAATTTAGAGAAGACCTAATACCACTACTCCTCAAAGTTTTTAATGAAATTGAAAGGTAAACAATACTCTCAAAATCATTCATGAAAGCAAGGATCACCCTGATACTAAAACCAGAAAAGGATCCATCCAGAAAAGAGAACTACGGGCCAATTTCCTTAAAGAACTAGATGCAAAAAATCCTCAATAAGATACTGGCAAACAGAATGCAACAAATTATCAAGAAGATTATACACTACAACCAAGTAGGATTCATCCCAGGGATGCAGGGATGGTTCAAAATATGCAAATCAATAAATGTAATTCACCATATCAACAGAGTTAAGGACAAAAAATCACATGATCATCTCAATAGATGCAGAAAAAGCATTTGACAAAGTCCAACACCCATTTATGATTAAAAAAAAAACCCTACGGAAACTAGGAGTAGACAGTCTATATCTCAATATGATAAAAACCATCTATGACAAACCAACAGTCGACATCATACTAAATGGCCAAAAACTGAAAGCTTCCACTCTAAAATCTGGAACAAGACAAGGCTGTCCACTATCACCACTATTATTCAATATAGTTCTGGAAACATTAGCCAGAGCAATTAGGCAAGAGAAAAAAATAAAAGGAATAAAGATAGGAAAGGAAGAAGTTAAATTATCATTATTTGCAGATCACATGATACTCTACATAGAAGACCCTAAAAACTCCACTAAAAGACTTCTAGATTTAATAACCAAGTTCAGTCACATAGCTGGATACAAAGTCAACATTCAAAAATCAATAGCATTTCTATAAACAAATACCAATCTCACTGAGAAAGAAATTAGGGAAGCTACACCATTTACAATCATATTTTAAAAAGTGAAATATTTAGGAATCAATCTAACAAAGCAAGTAAAAGATCTTTACATTGAAAACTACAGTACTCTAAAAAAGGAAATTGAAAGGGATATCAGAAAATGAAAAGATATTCTGTGTTCTTGGGTAGGAAGAACCAGCATAGTGAAAATGGCCACACTTCCTAAATTATTATACAGATTTAATGCAATTTCAATCAAAATACCCATAGCATACTTCACAGAACTAGAGAAAGCAATCATGAAATTCATCTGGAACCAGAAGAGACCAAGAATAGCAAAAACAACCCTAGACAATAGGGGCAAGGCAGGGGGCATCACAATCCCTGACCTCAAATTATACTATAAAGCTACTGTGATAAAAACAACATGATACTGGCAAAAAGACAGACCTGAAGATCAATGGAACAGGTTAGAAGATGCAGAAACAACTCCAAACACACCCAAATATCTCATCTTCAACAAAGAAGTCAAACACCCTCACTGGAAGAAAGATAGTGTCTGTAATAAATGATGCTGGAAAAATTGGCTTGCCACATGCTGAAAACTAAACCTAGATACATGTCTCTCACCATGTACTAAACTAAAATCGAAGTGGGTCGGAGATTAAACATTAAAGCAGAAACACTAAATCTGCTGGAAGATAGAATAGGAAGAACTCTTGAAGACATAGCTGTAGTCAAGAACTTTATGAACAAAACTCAGACTGCATGGGAAATAACACAAAGAATTAGCGATTGGGATCACATCTACTAAAAAGCTTTTGCACGGCAAAAGAAATTACCAACAGAGTGGGGCAAAAACCCACAGAGTGAGAAAAAATTTTTACCAGCTGTTCCTCAGACAGAAGTCTAACATTGAGAATATATAAAGAACGCAAAATATTGACCCCCCCCCAAATTTAAAGACCCAGTCCAAAAATGGGCATCTGCAATGAATATACACCTCTCACATGAAGAAATACAAATGGCACACAAATATATGAAAAAGTGTTCAACATCACTCTCTTTTAAGAGATACAAATTAAAACAACACTAAGATTCCATCTCACTCCATAAAGAATGCCTATTATCAAAAAATCAACCGATAACAAATGCTGGCGGGGCTGTGGAGAAAAAGGAACCCTTCTTCACTGTTGGTGGGAGTGTAGACTGGTCAAGCCATTGTGGAAATCAGTGTGGATATTCCTCAAAAAACTACAACTAGAGATTCCATTCAACCCAGCTATACCTCTTCTTGGTATCTTCCCAGAAGAATTAAAAACATTGTACCACAGCGATATATGCACAACCATGTTTATAGCAGCACAATTTGTAATAGCTAAGTCTTGAAAACAACTCAAATGTCCAGCAATTACAGAATGGTTAAAGAAGATGTGGTTTTATTATATAATGGAGTACTACTCTGCCATAAAGAAGGATAAACTTGAAACATTTATAGGTAAATGAATGCACCTCAAGAACATACTCTTAAGTGAAATAAATCAGACACACATAACTATGTATTGAATTGTTTCTCTGATATGAGAAGCAATAAGTGTAAGTAAGGACAAAACGTATAATAGATATTGTGAAAAAGAGAGACAATAGTCAAATGGGAATAGAACTAGAGAGGGAAGAGGGGGAAAGGAAGGAAAGGAAAGAGAAAAGGAAAGAAAAGTAAAACAAATGGAAAAATGGAAATAAAGCTATTGTAAATAAGGAGGGGAGGGGGAGTGAAAGGGAGGGGTGGGGGAGGGGGGAACCAAGATATATCATGTACAGGTACAAATTAACCATGATGAATGTGATCGTTATGTTTATCTACAATGTACTAATACATGTTCTTGAAAGAAAGAAAGAAAGAAAGAAAGAGAGAGAGAAAGAAGGAAGGAAGGAAGGGAAAAAGGAAGGAAGGAAGGAAGGAAGGAAGGAATGAAAGAAAGAAAGAAAGAAAGAAAGAAAGAAAGAAAGAAGGAAGGAAGGGAGAAAGGAAGAAAGAAAGAAAGAAAGAAAGAAAGAAGGAAGGAAGGGAGAAAGGAAGAAAGAAGGAAGGAAGGGAGAAAGGAAGGAAGGAAAGAAAGAAAGAGAAAGAAAGAGGGAAAGAAAGAAAGAAAACAAGCAAGCAAGCAGGCAAGGATGATAAGAAGATAAAAAAGGAAAAAAAGAAACACAGCTGGATAATAGAAAATGCAAAGTAACACAGTAGATTTAACTTACATATATCATCAGTTATCATTAGGTATAAATGAACTAACTGTTCCAGTTAAAGAATAAAGAGTAAATTGGATTAAAAAATATAATTACATGTTGTTTAAAGTTTTTGTTTTTGCTTTTTCTGCTACAAGGGAATTAATTCAGAGCCTTTGTACTGAGTTATATTCTCAAGTCCTTTTTTTATTCTTAGTTTTGAGACAGGGTCTTGCTTAAGTCACTAAATTACCCAGGTTGAACTTGCAGTCTTTCTGCCTCGGTCTCTCAGACTGCTAGAATTACAGGCATGTTCCACCATGCCCAATAAAGAAAAAACATTTTTAATAATAAAGAGCTGAAATAAAACAAAGGATAATAATAACCAAATGCTAACCAAAATAAATCTAAGTCACTAAATCAATATCAAAATAGTCTCTAAGGTCAAAAGAATTACTTAAAATAAAGAGGATTTCTTTTAACGATAAAAGTTTGATTCATCAGAAAGATATAAAAATTCCAATTTTCTATCTACTTAATAACAAAGGCTCAAATATATGACATAAATATATAGAATTAAAATGAAAAACAGATAATCCCTGTGAGAGATTTTAAGTCATCACCCGTCTTTGTAATTGACAGAAAAAGCAAAAATATAAATATACAAATCCATTTTAAATGTATGTGTATTCATTTAACCTAAAGGTTACATAAAAACACTACACTCAACAACCTCCAAATACATATCATTTTAAGTACATGGTACATCCGTAGAAATTAGCCATATAATGAATTGAGAAAAATCTTGATTTTGATATATCAAAACCATGTGGTAGATATTTTCTGACCTCAAGACAATTAAATTAAAACCAATAAAAACAAAACCCAGAAATTTTGCTTAAGCTGAATAGCCTCATATTTGTAAATTAAAGAATACGCTGTATTTCTAAGTAATCCATAGGTCAAGTCAGCAATCACAAAATTTTGTTTTGTTTTGTTTTTGAGGCAGAGTCCCACTCTGGAGCCCACACTGGCCTCGAATTCTTGGCAGTCCTCCTGCCTCAGCCTCCCAAGTGCTGAGATTACAGGCATGAGCCTCCACACCCAGCACAAAAGAAAGACATTATAAAGTATTTTTAACAAAGCATATCCAAGCTTGTCACATGCAGTTATGCACTGCTTAAAGAGAAAACTTGTGGCCTTAAGCAGTTATATTAGAAAAGGAAGGCTAAATTTAATGAGCTAAACGTCTATATTCAAAAGAAAAGGAACATCAAAAGAAAACAAGGCAAGTAGAAGAAAGGTAATAATAAATATAAGGGCAGAAATTAATGAACTATAAAAATAAAGACACACAGAAAAAGGCTTACTAAAGTCAAAAGCCAACTCTTTGGAAAGATTAATAAAATAAATTGTGGTGTATGGTACAATGAATACTACACAGCAATGAAAAGTACCAAACCAGTGCTGCTTGCAACAACATGGATATTACAAACATAATGTTAAGCAAAATAAGCAAGTCATAATAGAATATATGTGGCAGCAATTCACTTAAAGTTCAAAGACAAAACTAAACCATTTCATATAGAGATGTCTTACACCAGTCGTAAAATCCTAAAGAAAAGCAAGGAAGCAAATGCTATAAAAATGAGGCTCCCGAATGCTCCTTGTTGGAAGGAAGACGGTATGACTGTGAAATTATCCATGAAGGATGCTGGCTACGTCCCAGCTCTTCACCGGGGTCATTTTACGGCATTCACTTTATAATTATTTATTATTATTTTCCTTCATACATGCTGCATGCATCTTCCTGTATTTACTCCATATTTGGTAATTCGGAGCATCTTTAAACAAATACACACTGTTCTATCCAATATTTTGAGACATTCTAATGTCCTTAATATTACAGTTCTTTTTATCCAAAAATACTAATTTCTTTTTAAAATTTTTTTATTTTTTAATTTTATTTTTACCAAGTACATGAATTGGTACATTGTATGCATAATGATCATAATCAACATGGTTATTTTGTACCTGTACATGATGTATCTTGGTTCCCCCCTCCCCTCCCTTCCATTCACTCACCCCTCTCTATTTGCAACAAGTTTATTTACATTTTTCCATTATCCAAAAAACACTAATTTCATTTTGATTCATCTTACCCATAGCGATAAGGCACAGCTTGCATAAATCAGAAATCTTTGGACTCATGAGGTAGTTCAAAGCTGCTCCTAAAACACATACATCCAAATCATAAATATTATTAAATATATATGTAAAGTCAATTTTGCCAGTAATGCAAAGAAAGTAAAATGCTATTTAGCATGAATTTGCTTTTCCAAAGCAGTCCAGTACTAAACAGAAATTAACGCAGGCAACAGAAACATACAGGGTTTGCTCGACAGGTTGGGGAATTCTCAGGGGTTTTGTTTTGATTTTCTTTGATTTAAAACTTTACTTGCTGTCATTGAGTGACCAGTGGGAAACATTCACCATGCGCCTTTCGTCACATGCAGAGGCAGAGAAGGAAGCAAGCCCTGCACCGTAGCACATGCCTCTGCCGAAGTGGCAGGAGTGTGAACGAAGAAAGTGGAAGTGTCAGCCGCCCACCTGTCCCGGGAAAGCAGCACAAGGGACTTAGGGATAAGTTTCTCCTGCACTAAATCGGAGGACCGAGAGGGAGCTGACCTAGTATTGAGGACTGCAGTAGACGTTGCTCTTTAGGCTGCAAGAACCACAGTGCAAAGGTCTGGAGAAGAGAGAGAGTGTAACTGGAAACAAGAAAACTGGATGTGGGGTGTAAAGAGCAAGCGGCACTGGGGACTGGAAACGCAAAGGCGGAAGCAAGTCCGAAGGGGCCGCCCTCTCCCTAGAAAGAACCGGAAGCGGCAGATCCACAAAGCCAATGTGTCGCTACTGCTGAGTCCTCCGCGCCAGCCTTCCTGGCGCTCGGACTTCTTCTCTCTGTTGTGCCCTGCGCCTTAATTAGTTGTCTTGTTGACTGAAAATTTTTTTTCTTTTTAGAGAAAAATTCTGAATTTAACCAGTTTTCACCACCCTCCTTGCTACCCTTGCCTCGCATCTGAATTATCACAGTACTTGCCTAACTTCTCTCTCACTTGCACCTCAGCCCACTTTTACTCTTCTTTTTTTTTTTTTTTAAGTCTGTTTTCATTGTAGCAGCCACAGCTGTCCTATTAAAAACCCAGATCAGTTCATGTAACTGGGCTCAACATCTCCAGTCCTTACAATGGCTCACAAAGCTCTCCAGAATCCAGGACCTTCCATTTGTATCTCTTCCCTCCTGTTTACCATTGATGATGTTCCAGCCATACAAACCTCATCCTCACCTCTGGACCTTTGCACTTGCTGTTGCCTGACCAGATTACCTTCCCACAGGATTCACACCACCAAACCCATCAACTCCACCTGATCTTTACTTAAAAGTTATCTTTTCAATAGGATCTTTCTCTACCCATCTGATCTAAAAATTGCATGGTGGAGCTGGGCATGGGGGTGCATGCCTATTGTCCCAGCTTCTTGGGTGGCTGAGGCAGAAGCATCCTTTGAGCCCATGAGTTGGACAGCAGTCTGGGCAACATAAGATTCCATCTCAAAAATAAATATATACGTAAGTAATGAATAAAAATTGCATACCTTTTAGACCAACATCAACCAATGAAACATCCTGCTAAGATGGGAAGACAGCCTGTCTAATGGGGTAGCCGCTACATGACTATTAAGGACGTGAAATGTGCCAAGTATGACTGAGGAACTGAATTTTTAATTTTAATTACAGTCATACAGGCTATCAGCTACCATGTTATGAGTGTAGTATCTATATGCTCATCTATCTTCTTTTGCTGATTTTTTCTTTACTATTTGTTAGTAACACACTACCTAATTTACTAATAATTTATTTCTGTATCTTATTTATAATTTTTTTTTCCCGCTAGAAAGTAAGCTCCACAAGGGGAAAAATATATTTTTTTCTCTACCATATTCCCCACAACAAGGACAGTTGCTGGCATGTGGTGCACCCTTGAAAAATGTTTGTTAAGTGAACGAGAAGAGGGTCAGGAGAAAACCCACCAAGTTCCACGCAGGCGTTGGTCTGGGTCTACTCTGTTAACGCATCTCCTTACCTGTATGTTCTTCTGTTCTTCTGGCTTTTTTTTTTTTTTTGACTTGTCCCTCCATTTAGACACCTTGATCTGGTTTCCTAATCATGCACTTACTACCTTCCCCTCAACCTGTTACTCTCCAGCCTCTTGATTTTGGCTTCTCAGAAACTCTGGCAACCAGCCTTGGCTCTGCCGGGCTTTATTTCAAATGGGATACTCCGAGAATACATGTGACAAGAAGCCCAGGGCAGCCCCTGGGAACTGCGGGCAGCTCCTCTGTGCTAAACCTCCAGTATGAGGTCTGCGTTGCTGCTGTGGCTAACAGCTGAGAGGTGCCCTGAAGTAGTAAGGCAGCCCCACCATCAGCCCCACATGCTAAATCATCAGACAGATGACCCACTTGGAGGGACTTCTACATATTCAAAAACATTTTGAGTGCAGACCATTCTTTTCCACCCCTTCCCAGGATCCATGCCCATGGCGCCAGGGATGGTGGGGTTCCCGCTCATTCCAGGACACATACAATGAGTGTATCCCACCTTTCTTGAAGGAAAGCCTACTCTTGAGCCAAGGGGTAGTGAAGCAGACAGGAAGGAGCTCTAGAAAAGTCTAGTTATGATTACTACTTGTTAAGATCATTCCATTTTAAGATGTCAAGAATACCCTATTGTGGTGGCCTCCCACAGACTAAAGAGGAAGTCACAGTCAGAATGGTTCTTGAAAGCTTTTTGTTTTCTTTCTTTATTAGGTCTGATGACTCAGATTTAATTTATAGCTTTTTGTATCAGCCAGGCACATCCTTTCTGCATAAATGAGGGAACGATGTAAGTCCCTTATTATAGTATCTTGCATTTAGAGGACACTCAACAAACTGTGGCTAATAATCTGATGAGTAGTTGTGTATATATGAATCCACTGCATAATGATTATCATAATGAGAACAGCCTTTAAAAGTAAATTGTATGTTTAAATGCATTACTAACATTGAAAGTGAAGCGAAAGGTAGTTTTATGGATAGTAAAATATTTCCATTTCATTTGGCTGAACAGATTATGTACCCAAAGACAGAAACCCAGTCTCCTCTGGGGCACCGTTTATCTCCTGTTAAACAACAACATGATCACAGGGCAGGATGATTTTTTTAAAGTTTCATTTAGCATCACTTCTGTTATCTAGTGAAGTAGCACAATTTCCTTTCTAAGAAAAAGGATATCTGTGTAACAATTGACAAGTAGCTGCTGTTTCCTCCTTTTCCTCCTGAACAGAATGCTGATTTTGTGCTGGGTGACTGCCCACCCATAGGCCAAGGGGATGAGTCACACCCGGGTGTCAGTCTTCCAGGGTGATTCTATTTTGAGACCACCCTGCAGCTAGGACTGGCCACAGGACTGTTCTAGACAAGAGGCCTTGGCAGAAGTGTCCTGAGGGTTTCTGGGAAAGATCTCACTTTCCCATGAAAGAGGCAAGTGCACGAGGGAGCTTCTTTACTCTGCCCCACCCACATCCTGACTTCGAAAGAGGCCGAGATGCCTAGAGCTCAGCAGCTGTCTCACCATCATGAACTGGCCGTGTCTGAAGCCCGTCCAGATGCCTGTGCGCAGAACAAGCCGGGTCTGGGTGGCACCACTGACCAACTGAACCAACCATTACTGATGACTCCTGAAATTCTTAATTCTTGCTTAGTAAAAATGTTCTTAAAGTTTAAACCCTTGTCCACTGAGTTGTATATGCAGCCAGAAGCATTTCCAAATGATGCATAATCTCTTTAAATATCTTATGCAGTGATTGCCCGCGTACCCAGTACCTAGCTTTATTTTTGATATTTGCCATACAGTAATACACTTCTGTTTGCAAACAATTTGGCTCACAAACAAAAATATTTGGCAAAATTTTGTGTCTTTTGCCAACTCCACATTGCATGACAAATGCAACCATGGCATCTTTCTCACACAAAACAAAACAGCCATTTTCCCCAAAACTGTAAGACAAATTAAGTTCACAAACCAAGGTCCCACTGTGTTTGCTTTATTTCTGTGTGTATTTTCAACGTATATAGAAAATAAATTGTAGGCATCATGACTTGTTACTCCTTCAGCACACATTTCCTAAAGTTAGAACATTTTCCTCAATAATCACAATGCCATTATCTGTCCTAAAAATATTAGTAATTCTTTGATATCATCTGAGATCTGGTTCATATTCAGCTTTCTCTATTAGCCCCAAAACGTGTTATTGTGGTTGGAAAGACTTGCCACTTAAGTGAAACAAGTGGGACTTGAGATTGTCAAACTTTTTCTTATTTTTTTAAATAAACTTGAGTCAGGGACTGGGGATTTAGCTCAAGTGGTAGAGAGCTTGCCTAGCACGCACAAGGCCCTGAGTTCGATCCCCAGAACCCAAAAATATAAAATAAAAATAAACTTGAGTCATGTATATGAAAATTGATGACCTTGAGACTATAACGTTAACTGAAGTAAATCAGACACACAGGCTTGAATATTGTATGGTTTCTCTTATATGAGAAAGCCAAAGTATATAAAGTGCAAAAGAAAGACAGACAATAGGAAAAAAAGAGAAAGAAAAATGTTATTGTAATCCAGCATGGACAATTTATCTAAAAGTGTACCTCAATTTAGTATAATTGTCTTAATGACTTTTTATGGTTTTTGGCCTGTTTATGGCTATTAATCTGTGTTTGTGATAATTAACTTGATAAGGACTTGGTAATTAACTTGATAAATGAATCTGGAAAATAAATATAAATAAATTTTATGCTTTTTAAATAAAAGTAAGTCTTGGGCTTTGTAAATGTTGATAGCTTTTAAATGTAAGTATGTGTGTATGAAATCTTTTAAACAAAATACTTAATCCAAAAAAAAAAAAAAAAAAGGAGTTTCACCACTCCCTCCTCTTGCGACAGCAAAGCTGCGAGAGGCTTCTGAAGCCAGGAGAACTCCTGGGAAGATCTGAATGAATCTTTGGAGCTAAGGCTATTACAAATCGCCTCAGAGCCTCATCCACATATCTTTCAAGAGTGTTGTAAAAAAAAAAGTCCCATTTGGAAACTTATTTAGGATGAACTCCTAGTGTACTTATGCTCATCTCTATTAGACAGCGAGGCAAAGCCCATGAACGTTTAATGAGGGATAAGGTGCCCTCTCTGCGAAGCAGGCTTCTTGAAGTCCTAACTTGATCCTCCCCTAATGGCCCTACAGATCCAACTCTATAATTTATAAAGAACAATGTAAGAATATGAATAGGAGATGACATTTCTACCCATCGCTGTAGCACTTCTAATACTAATTGTGTATGTGAAATAGTCAACACTTTTTATATTTAAGAAAAGTTAGGATGCACCCAAACTCTGGAAGAGAGACATGGGAAAACACAGCTAATTGGCTGGCAGCATTTAAGTTAGTAAAATCAACTGAGATATTTCTAGAACACTGCTACATAAAAAGGACAAATGTTTGATTGTTTATGTTTTTAAACTTCATTTGATTCAATTACCCATCTGCCACTGTGTGCAGAGGAACTGTGCAATTTCAGAGGCTGTGAATACAGCTGTGTTGCCCCCACAGGGGTAAATGTCCCCATTTCTCCAGCAGAGTTTTCTAGAGTTATGTCTAACCAGAGACTTACCTAAAGCACTTGACTCCCTCTTCACGTACCTCGTCCCTGTGGTTTTAGTCTGTTTCTTCTCATTTCCAGAATTTTCAACATCACTCAATTCCCCCACCATTACTACCTGCTAGGCAAAAGGGAAAAAAAGGATTTCAAATAATAAAAAATACATTTATACAACTACCATACATATGGCCATAAACTGGCATATGTCAGTGTGCTTAACTGACTTAATTCCAATTGGATTCCTCTAAATCCATTTATACTGCCCTTATTCCAGCTGCAGAAAGTTAATTGTGTAATCCATTATAAGGGCTCTACTGCACAAGAATGAAGTCATAGCAGTTGTCATCGACAAATAGAGCCCTATTATTAACACTCAAAGCCAATTATTTGAGGGGAAACTTTCAGCCAGCTATAATCAGAGACTCAACAGATTAATCACATACCAAAAAAGGTTAAAGATATGTTTTGACCAAATTATTTCTGTTGCCATTCAACCCTGGGAACAATGGTGGAAATAATTTGTCCTTCTTTAATATGTTATTTTTCCAACGTTAATTTCTTAACTGGGAAAATTTGCTGTTTGGTAATTTATAACTAATTCAAGTTATAAATAAAAGCATTTTCCCTGACATAGAGCCTTCAGAAGCAAGTGCTGTTTTCTACTCATACCTATTTTATTTCTAAAATAGAATGACAATGAGGAATTTCCAAAATTTTAATAGTTTTCTTACTGAACATAGACAGCAGGAGGGTCTATGGGCTATCACCTAACTTCCAGAGGCCGGACAGAAAGACGGATTTCAAAGCAGCACAGCAAAAGGCTTCGGACCCACACTCGGGATTGCCACCATAAACGCTTTGCATGGAAAATGCCGAGGTACAAATGTGTCCTGCGGGTCACGGAAAGAGGCCAGCAGCTTCTGCCACCCGTGACAGCCCAGCACAATATGCCCTGGCAGGCCCTTTCTGGCTGGTGGGTCACTGTGCTGGCAGAAGGAGACACGGAGTGCGCCCAGTCCTGGGTGCACTCCTAGACAAGGGTGAGACATGTTCAAAATGTCCTTGACACATAAAACCCCGGACCCTGCAGGAAAAATTATTAAGATTCCTGTAGAAGAGAAGACAAATATGATTAAAATACATTATACACATCGAAATCCCCTGAATGTGAAACTGGGGGGAGGGTGGGGCAAGAGCAGTGATGGGAGATGGGGGATCATTATAGACTTGTTTTGTGCATATGCAAATCTGCCCAAATGAATTCATTAATCTGTATAACCAAGATGAACTATTGAAAAAAGGTGGCAGGAAAAAGATTCTTAAAGAAAAAAAGATTTATTTGTACTTCAAAATATGTCAGAAATTATGTCAGAGGCAAATAAGAGTCAGTCATCTGCAGAGGTAACTGGGCACCGTGTCTCAGGCCCTCCTCCAGGCTGGCTCCTCAGGGCTGGGGCTCTGCAGGCGAGGCTGCGCCACACCTCACTCTTTCCCCCCTTACTCTCTGAAGCTTCAACTCTCAAAAATGGTGCCTCATAGCTAGGTGCCAGCCAACCCTTGAGCTGAGGAATCTTGAGCTGAGAAGGGCTAATGCTAAGCACAAGCTTTGGGTTGGTCCTCCTGGGGTGATTGCCTTCCTTCCGAGAGCAATACCAATCTAATCAAAAGGATTTCTTTTTACTTTTTCTTTTTTGCAAGACTGAGGACTGCACCCAGCCCTTTGAGCATTCTAGGCAAGTGCTGTATCATTGAGCTACATTAATAGCCTATTTTATTTTATTTTGAGACAGGGTCTTGTTAAGGTGCTCAGGTTAGCTTTGAACTTGCAATTCTCCTGCCTCAGCCTCCTGAGTAGTTGGGATTACAGGCATGCACTGTCACATCTGATTATCCTTTTTTCAGCAACCAATATTTCCATGAAATACAGGGTTTTTTTGGTTTTTGTTTTTTTAGAGGGGAGTGGGATTGGGGATGTCTCCAGGTCTTTCACTTATAATATAATGGACACCATTTAATTGCAGCTGTGGCCCAACAAAAATCTCTTTTCTGTACCAAGCATCAAATAAAGACACTTGAGGGCCTGATTCACTTCAGTAATGGCCTGAGTTATTTCTCTTAGACAAGTTCTGATTCCTGAGACTGCTTTGGGAACACCGAGTTCATACATCTTGTTATCAATAATGGCAGAGAGTTAGTTGAGAAATTTAAGACAACAAGGCTTTCACTTTATGAATGTTCAACCAAAGAAATCCAAGATTAAATGAGAGCATTCAATCTGACACATTCTAGATAAATTATTTAAATTTTGCTGCAAATGCTTCAGCCTAAAATAAATGGCTTTGTTTGCAGAAATGGGTTCTGCACATTTGTCAAAACTCTTCGCCCATTTGGAAGTCCTGTAGCTCCGGCAGGATCTGACATGAGCCCCACAATGGCGATGTTGAGGCTCACATCTGCTAAATCGTTCTCCCATCCTGGGGCCCAGCATGGGGGAGGGTACGGAGCAAGCATGTGGGGAAGGAGATCCATTAGCTGTGTTTACACGTGTAAAAAGAAAAAGGATGATGTCCCAGTTTTATCTTTATTGCACACATGTTATGCCATACAGAGGAAAAAAGGAAAAAGTGGAGCTGTTCTTTCCAAAAGGGAAATATCACAAGGAACACGGAGATATTCGTGCATCTTTGAAACTACAGGTGTCATCTCTAGCATATTCAGTGGAAATCAAAAAAGCCAATTTAGCACTCCAGGCAAAGATGAGATTGTATGGACAAAAGGAGAATTGTAAAGTACCTCATCAAATGGCCCTCAAGTAATGTAAACTTTCCCAATTAAAGAGCAATATACACATGCATTTATATATATGTACACTGTACATGTGTGTGTGCCTTCTGTGTGCCTGTGGTTAGGTATGTGTGTGCAGTCAGGCCATGCGCTGCATAGGAATGTTTCAGTCAGTGATGGATCACGTATATGATGGTAGTCCAATAATATTATACTGGAGCTGATTTCTTATTATCTAGTGATATCATAGCCATCTTAGTTTGTGCAAATACACTCTATAATTTTCCACAACGACAGAGTCACCTAAGGATGCATTCCTTAGACCATGTCTCCATCTTTAAGCAATACATGACTGACTCTCTCTCTCTCTCTCTCTCTCTCTATATATATATATATATATATATACACACACACACACATATGTATACATAAACAACTCCCAAGTCATGCAAATTTTTCCAATTAAAGCTATGTATATAATAGCATTAAGCTGAAATGGTGAGACTTAGAGGTTCCTACAGAAGGCTTTACTAAGCCATTACAGATACTAGCCAGAAAAGGACCAGGTCTTGGGACAAATTCCACAGCTACCAGCATCAGGGCTAGGGAGCAGTTTGGAGTACGTCTGCAGAACCTAAAAGCCAAGAGCATTTTCATAGTGAAAATTTGCAGAAGGAAAGCTTAAATTGTTTCCATTGAGCCTACATTTGCTCCCTCTGCATAGGTCAGAGGGACAGGATAATACAAAACCAAGGACAGTCCATAAGAAGGCCAGTTCATAGGGAAAGTCTTCGTTGTCTCTATGTTGATTGGGATCAATAGTCCAGCTCATTTGTAAACCCAGCATCCTGGTACATGGTGTTTGACTGCCTGAAGTTATATGTCAAGGTTTCTACATACATTCAGAAATACGGAAGTCTTTTGCTGGTTTGCTATTAATTAATTCCTCTTATCTCTCCTCTTATCCTTCCTCTAGTCCTTGTAATTACATTTAGGACATCTCAGAATTTTTCTTCTATCAATAAATGGAATATATATGATTCCTGTGGTCTGACTAAATCTTTCAATGATGAATCTGAGGTGCTTGGGTTGTGAACAGAGAAAGAGTAAAATAAATTCCTCAAGTTTAGACAGAGGCAGGAGAAGGAGAAAATTATTACTTAGAGTAAGATGACCATCCTCCTGAAAAATACCTGTCTTCCTATAAACTATAAAAATAATTTCAAATTTTACCACTTTAGTAATTTTCAGCAGTTAAAAAATTACTACTTCATGCTTTTCCATATGTTTAAGGAAAAAAGCTGACATCCAAAGTAAATATTAAAGTAAAAGGGATGATTCAGTGACCCAGGCAGGTCAGAACTTATCTCTTTTAAAAGACTGTTTGTGTAGTTTTTATTTACTGTAGTTGTTTTAAATAAAATAAACTAGTAACTGAGACATAGTTGTTAAGCTTGGGGATGCCAGTGGATGGATTTTTACTCTCCAAAGGAGGATACTTTCCCCCTCACCTGCACACTGCCTGATAGAATTATGCACTTGATTTGGTAACCCAAGGGCAATTGCAACCTTCAGTAAAAAAAGTTAAAAGAGCTCAAGGAGAAAGTAGCAGGGCAGCAGATTAGACCAAAGGAGTCTCCCAAATCCTGCATTTTTCTGGTTTAAACTATTCTGTTTTCCAGCCGGTGCACTCTTCCTATAGACACAGTGACTGCGTTTCTCCAAGACATGCCCACTCCTGAGCTCAGGCGTTCAAACCTAGGTGCTTCCACCAGCCATCCATGAGGCCACAGTTCGGTTTGGTGGTTACTTTCAGTCTCCCCCCCGCCAAGTATAAAATGGGAAGAATAACAGGGTTTACTTCACAGAGTGGGATGAAGATTAGATGAGAACAATAATGCATGAAAGTGCTTTGGAGAAAGTCTTGGGTAGAGTTAGTGCTCATAAAACCTTTTAGCTATTGCCATTTAGTAGTATTTACATGTTCTGTTATTATTATCATCATTGCAATATGTGTGAAGGATAGGGCAATGGGTACTTTTTGGACGATAAGCCCAAAACGCTCTCTCACTC
>PVJO010009342.1:20348-70179 GCA_004026905.1 Hystrix cristata
CTCCTTTCCCTTTATGTCAGATTATGACCTTTAAAACTGTGGAATTAATCTAGACATTCCACTGAGATTAAGACAATAGGATGAATCCCTTGAAGGACAGTTCACAATGATAGGAACAAAGCCATGAGAGTGACATGGAGAGCAACAAAAAATAAATACAGCTTTACTCTTTAAAAGTGGTCTCTCCCCCCCCCCCCGCCTCTGAAACAATATCTTGCCGCTACCCAAGCTGGCTTTGAACCAGCTAGACATCTTCCTACCTCGGCCTCCTGATTAGCTGATGAAATTAATTCCTAAGTAATGATGCTTGAATTCTCCTTAAAACATTCAAATAATGTAGATAAAGACAAACTGTCCTTTGACTATCATACCCAATCCCAGAGCCCTATGCTGTTTTCAGGGTGAAATTAATTCTTTTCTTAAATAGTCATCCATCTGTACTTCGTCTAGAGAAAAACATACACTACTCATATACATAAATGAACACCTATACTACATACTACTTCACAACTACTTTTCCATTCAATGTTGTCTGGAGGTATTTCCATGCTAGTGCATATGAGTAGTTCTACCTCATTCATTCTTTTTAAATTGTGCCTATTCCTAATACCCACAATGGATTGTTTCAACATCCATAATTTGCCTCTTTCTGTCAGTTCCAGAAGTCAGGGTTTTGTAGACATTGTCACTAACTTGAAATACTGGTCATTTTTCTTTGGCTCTAGCAATTTTGACTAAAAATGAGACCTTTTAACTGAGCTAATCATTAAGCCACTCCAAACTTCAAAGTCCTTATTTATTAAATGAGAGAACTGGACTATATGTTTTTCTAAATTCTCATACAGCTATGACAATCAGTATTTTGGGTTTTGAGACAGTGAAAATCTATCTCTTCCAAATGTCAGAAAGAGGAAAGTGGTGTGAGATGATCTCTGAGGAGTTTCATCTTACTAATAGGAATATGCTACCATAAAATTAGGACCATCTAGAAAGTCAGGCTTACCTCATTACCACTCACAGTGGTCAGTAGTATGTGGACTTTATTCGACACCACAGGAATCAAGACATTTTTGAGTAGTCCAAGATTCAAGAATTCTTCTACTAGAATATGGTTGAAAGTAAGTGTAGCTGGATTGTTTATTGGAGATGGAGTTAGCATATTAGAGGGCAGATTTGGGGAAGTAGTGCTAAGGAAGGGATATGAATGCCCTAAAAAGGAGTGTTCTGTCATTTGTTCAAATTTATTGAGCTCCTACTATGTTCAGGGGTAGGAATATCAAAGTAAAACATCAAGACCCTTAGTGTTTGTGCTTCTAAAGCACAATCATCCTCAAATAGAACTATAAATTTAGTGATAGCTTAAATTAACAGCACTATGATTAGTAAGTCATTGCTTATCCTTCATGTATAGGATGCCTGCATTTAGGAGTTGTTCTCTTGCTCCCCAATCTGTTGCCAAGGTATTTATCTGCTATTGGAGAATTTTAATGAACTCTGCTTGCCAGCATGTCTTTTGAATGAAGTTCCTCATTGAACCCTACTATTAATATATAATCAGTAAAGGAGGAAACAGCATAACCATTTTATTCCTTTTTATCGTTGTTTTTGGACAATAAAACAATTATCATTACTGATACCAAAAAAGAAATGTTTTTTCATCAACAAACAGAAAACTGGGTCCTACTATGGTGTGGATGGATGAACAGTGATGTAAGTGAAAGTGGGGTGTATTTCAAGGTTGCATGTGAGAGTTGCAGTGCTGGGGGAGAACCCCAGAGATCTTCTCCTACCATCTTCCCTTTACCCTGAGCTGTAGTGGGCTGTAAAGGGTTGGGGTGTCACAGCATGACCTGCCTTCACATATACACTTTAAACTGCAACAAAATTTAAAGTTCTATTTGGGGTACTTACATCTAAATGCTGTCCTACAAAATCATTTCCAGATGTATTACCAAAAGTTACAGAAATGTAAAAGTTATACACAGAGTCAGGGGAAAAGGCCCACCTTGTGCTGAAGATTGTCAGGTCATCCCTTTGGGAACCAGACCCCTGAAACCCAAAGGAACGTGAAGCCTTCTTTACACCTTTATTCCTCCCTGTGAGATGCTTTGCTTTTTTTGGTTGTTGTTGTCATCTTAATTGCTATATGACCTTTAAGCACTCTTACATTTTTTTCCTCAATTAAATCATTTTTTGTCCCCAGTAGTGAGGCAGACAACCTTGGAAAGTTTTGGAAGCATCATTTTCATACTGCAAACCGCATTTTTATGATTGAAATTCATTGTTTCATAGCTAGTTGTCAGAATTTAATTTTCTACCCTTTAGATCCTTGAATACACTGATACTTTTCTAACCAATAATATGCAAAAACTGGTGTAGGGCAAAGATAGAACCAAACACCAGCAAGGTGGGAAGCTGTTTTTATCATGATGATTTCCTTAGGTTGTACACACTGTGATATCCAGCTAGACAAGCTCTGTGGTTAATATATTCAAAATGAAAAGATTCCAAGTTCTTCAAAATTTGCATTCTCAAAGGCTGTCTTCTTGAATGTCTATATTTTAAAAACAGTCTTCTGAAAATTCAGATCATATTTAAATCAACTTTGCAAATTCCGGCAAGAAATTGTATCCACATCATTGGAGAATCTATTCTGTCGACATCCCTTGCTTCCCCCTAGCCAAAGAGATAAGCCACTTTTAAAAATTGTAAAATTGCTTTTTAAAAAAATAGTTTTAAGTATCCAACATACAGCTAGCCAGGCTCCCAGGGAGTTAATAGCACAGAAAGAGGAAGGGACAGAGGATACAATACCAAGGAATGAGAGAGGTAAAATGAAACACTGAGTAAGGCTCTAAAGCAAATTTCAATGGGTGGACTGCAATTCTGACTCTGCAATTCTACAGCCTCAGGAGGCTTTAGTTATTTTTGAACTAACCTTGAGTTAATTTGTTCAAAACGATCACTACAGAGCTGTTTTAAGAGTACAGGGCACACCTTGTTGCATGAATTCCTTCCATAATCAGTTTAGGCAGCAAAGCAAAAGCACAGAACTGTCAGGCAACTGCAAAGCCCGGGAAGAGAAGGGACTTTGGATCTAATTTACCTGGACTCCTGACTCCTTGAAGTGTCTGCACCTTCGATTCACTTTTTATACAATTCTTACTGGTTATTGAATGGATATAAAAAGACAACAGTGATAAAGAGGTTCTACTGAGCATTTCCTGGGAGAGAGAAGAAAGCCCTTGCTCCCATCCCCATCTCGTATCCTAAGCCTCTCTATTTGTATTTGCTTTTTCTCTTCCCAGAGTGAGTCTTCTCTGACAGGCTGAGGGTTCAGATAGAAACCCTTCCATTATTAGCTTTGACTATTGGGCAAATTACTTTGCATCTCTAAATCACATGTATTCAACAAATATTTATCATGTTACTAATGTGCCAAGAAGTTTTCTAAGAGAACAGGATTCAGAGACACCTAAGATAAGCCTCACATAATATGCTCACTTTCTTATGAAAGGAGAAGCCATGAATAACCGGATAAAGGGGCATTTAAAGTAGTGTCGAGTGGCATCAAGCACTGTAAAGAAAAGTGGGCAAAAGGAAGAGGGTGAAGAAGGGAGGTTTGGCTAGAACCCTGCTTGGGCTCTCCAGGTGATAGGGCTTGACTGGAGGCTACATGAGGTAGGAAAGTATCCAGGGGAAGGAGAGTGACGGCAGACTCTCAGGTAGGACTGAACTTGACCGTTCTGACAATGGAGATGAGCTGGTGTGGCTGCTGGAGGTCAGTGTGGGCTAGGACAGAAGGACATGAGGTCAAGGAGCTCTGTGGGGCCAGGGTTTATGTGCCCTTTGGACCACCATGGGACTTCAGAGTTTATTCAGTGATGAGAAACAGTTGGAAAATTATACCAGAAGAGTGACAGGCATCATTTCCTTTTTTAAAAATGATCTGGTTGATTTCGTGGAGAATGGACTACATATGGGCAGACATGGAAACAGAAAGGCCAGAGCCCCTTTCTGGTCTTTCTGCTTCTACGTTAAATTAAGGGCTGTGACAGGGATGATGACAGTTCACTAATTTATGAGAGTAATGGTAGCAAAAACTGCATGATGCTGTTGTGAGAACTAAATAATACAAGTTAGCAAAGTGCCCAATACAGAGTAATGAGTCAGTAGAGTTATTTGTTTGCTTGTTGTGATACTGGAGATCGAACCCAGGGGCACTCTAACGCAGAGCTACATCTCCAGCCTTTTTATTTATTTATTTATTTATCTTTAAATTTTGAGACAGGATCTCACTATGTTGCCCAGGCAGGACTCAAACTTGAGATCCTCCTACCTCAGTCTCCTTCGGGACTATGAACATTTTTATTTTTATCCATGTAGTTCTTATTTGAAGCGATTCTTCTACCCCAACTGTAGCTCCTCTTCTAAGTTTTGGCACTCGTGTTTCTCAAAAAATTCTGAATACTTTTCACTCCCTTCCAAACATTTCCTCAAGGGTCCTAGAGTAAGCTTGCATATTGGAAGATTTATGTATGCAACGAAACGCGTTCAAAATGCTTTGTCAAAGTGTTTTTATTCTGCATGATGCAGAGTACTGACAGTACCGCCTCTAGGGGGCATCTGCTAATGTGAGGACAGTTTATGGAAGTTACAATGACAGGAAGGCAGCACTTAGTAGGTGAGATCCTGGGATGCTTAGTAGGGCAGCACTGCACAACAAATGGTTTTCCCACTCAAGTTTCCCATGCTGTCCCTCTGGGAAACACTTAGGTGGCAGGAAATTATCTGTTCACCTTGTGCATGGCCCAATTCCAGGAAACTTGTGCAACCCAGGAGAACGGAGGAAATATTATTGAGTTGAAGATTAGATCCCAATGTCAATCCTAATAAGTACAAATCCTGGGAACTGAGGCGCTTTGTTTATTGTTAAGTCTTAGCTTCCTTATTCACAAAATGGGAACATTTATTCTTGGAAGGTTAAGGAAATTCAGTAAGATAATGTGTATGGATGCATATATTAAATTGTAAATCATCATAAGACTAGATAACCTGTCCCTCTGCACATACGAGTTACTAACAAGATAGAAAATACAGTCTCTTCCCTAGAGAATTTATAATTCAATCATAAGTAATAAAAGAGCTGCAAGCTCCTATTAGAAAAGAAAATAGGAAATGTGCTTTCAGGATTAATAGACCTGGTTTTCAGAAAGCAAACATCTTATATTTAATTAAACATTGCAGATGTCGATTCTTTTTTTCCCCAGTGAAAGATTTTTTTCCCAAGTATATCCACATTGCACTAAAATACATTAGGCAAACATACTCAAAATACAACTTTAGCTTCTAAAGAAGATTATAAGTAACATTGTTTATGAAACAGTAAACACCTGATAGCACAAATCAATTTTTTTCTGTTTTGCTTTTAAAAAATATGATTGTCTCTTTTATTGTAAAATAATCTTATTGATAGAAATTCTGATCAGCAAGAATAAAATTGAACTGATTCTTTATAGAATTTTATTTTTATACTCAGATAATAGATACTTCTTTGTATTCATTTGTTACATACTCACTCACAGATACTGCTGTTTAGCATAGGCAAGCTTTACTCAGATTTTCACAGTTTATTCTGAAGGACACTCCTAGCCCAAATAAACATCCAGATGGAAACTGAAAGCATGGGAGCAACAAATACTAAAAGACAGACTTTGTACAGTTCTTTGAAGAGACAGTGTTCTTTAGTTAAAATACATTGTTAAAGCAAAGCACCAACAAAAACAAAGAATTATGTTAAAATATGCTAAGATTAAAAATTTGGCAAATTAAATATATCAGATAAGACTAATTACTGCAGCAGACATTGACTGTTATTTACCCTATATTCATGCTCCCTCTTTCCTACTAACAAACATTAGCTTGTTCAGGAAGTAGAAAGAGGTCCTGTATTTTGATGTAGATGGATTCTTCCACCAGCTCCAGAATAAGGGTCTTAGTTTTTCTGACCCTGTCACTATTCATGGACAATGATTGGTCTACAGGTAGAGATGAGGTCTTGTTTTATCCAATGAATTACAAGGAAAAATCTATTCGGTGGGCTTCTCATACAGCTTTTGATCCATTATATTTAAAAGCAAGCTCTGGTTAGGTATATATAATTCCTAGGGAAACCATTAAAATAATAACACAAAGAAGTAAACTAATAATTTAAAAATCAACAGATAGGAGTTGGGGTTTTAGCTCAAGTGGTAGAGTGCTTGCCTAGCAAGCACAAAGCCCTGAGTTTGAACCCAGAACCTCCTACATCAAAAAGTCAGCAGATAGAATGGAATACTAACAAAACTGTTAAAGAAACAAAAATGTGAGAATAGAATAACAAAAAATGGAGGGTATAGATGATGAAATGATGAACGGCCTAAAGCCAACCATATCAATAGTTACATTAAATGTTAATGATCTAGCCAGGCATGATGGAGTACACCTGTAATTCCAGCTACTCAGGAGGATGAGGCAGAAGGACTGCAAGTTCAAGGCTAGACTGGGCAATTTAGTGAGACTCTCTCTCAAAATTAAAGAATAAATAGGGTGGGGGATGCAGTTCAAGAGCTCTTCCATACCATGCCACACCACATACACACACACACACGCACACACAAACACACATTAATGATTGAAAAACATCATTTAAAAGGTAAAGATCATCAAAGTGGATTAAAAAATAAGACCCAACTACATACACAGTATGGTTAAAAAATACGGTGAATTTTTAAATCTTAAAAACCTATTACAGGGCCGGGGATTTAGCTCAGTGGTTACAATGCTTGCTTAGCAAGCACAAGGCTCTGAGTTCGATCCCCAGCACCAAACAAAAAAAAAAAAAAAAAAGAAAAGAAAAGAAAAACAACCTATTACAATATAGGATGCATTGCCACTAATCCACTCCAGACTACTCCCCCTCTCTTTGAACACACCAGTCCTAAAGTTCTTGACACTTTCTGAAGGACCTCTGGAAATCCTGTTTCCTGAGTGTCTTAGTTGTGCTGTCCTGGCTGACTCAGTGTCCTGAATTTATTTAAAATGTTTACTTTTTCTGGTCATTATGACTTTGGTGAAGAGTCAAAAGTTGCATGGTGCCAGATACAGTGAATAAAGTGTCTGAGGACACACTGTAATATTTTTACAAGTCTGCCTTTCCATTGATGGCACTCGGCAACAGCATTCATCAAATGTTTGATCATATCTCACAAAGACAGGAAAGAGGACTTCTAGGACTGCTTCAGTAAGTGGCAAGAACAATGGGATAAATGTGTTTGAAGTGAGGGAGAAGATATTAATAGTACTGTAATGTGTCTTATGCTGCATTAACTTTTTTGAAATTTAAACATTAACTGTATATTTTGATCACCCTATGTACTCCTTATAAGAGATACACTTTAAGTGAAGAAGACACAAGTAGGTCTTAGCATATATGGAACAAAAACAAACACCATGAGCTCTTTAAAAAAAAAATACTTTAAGCAACCCAGAGAAGTCAGAAAAATAAAACAAAAGAGGGAACTAACAGCAAAAAAATAGACTAAAACACACCCTATTTTATCAATAATTACATTAAATGTAAATAGCATAAGCACACTAATTAGAAGTCAACCATTGGCAGAATATTTGAAAAGACATGACCTAACTATATGTTGTCTATAAGAAATTCATTTCAACTATGAAATGAATTCAACTATGTTATTCAGCTATGAATCACAAGGCCATTGCTATGGGCTGAATGTTTGAGTCCTTCATAAACTCATATTGAAGACCTAGGGTGCAAAAGATGGTATTTGGAAAAACCAGTAAGTTTAAGAAAGCTGGCAAGGCTATGTTATTATCAGATTAAAGAGACGACAAGGCAAAAGAATACTACAAAGATAAAAGAGAACTTGTTGCAAAGATAAAAGGAACAATCCATCTGGAAAGCATAACAATTATAAACATGTATGTACTTAATAATAAAACCTTGAAATAGATGAAGTAGAAATTGACAGAATTACAGGGAAGAAGATACCACTCCGCTGTTGTAATAAGATTTTCATACACTTTTTAAAGCAATTGATAGAGCAACTAAGGCAAAAATAATTAAATAAATAAAAGGGAAAATAGAAGATTTGCATACTAATATCAACTATCTTGATATAATCAACATTTATATATTACATTTAGGAACTATGGGATATTCGCTCATGTGTACACTTACCAAAATAGACCATATGCTAAGCCACAAAACAAATCTCAGTAATCAGTTTTTATTTTTGTTTTTGTTTATTTTTGATTTGAGACAAGGCCTCTCTGTGTATCCAGGCCAGCCTTGAACCCATAGCAATCTTCCTCTCTTAGCCTCCAAGTATCAGTAACTCTTTAGGAACTGATAGCATACAGAAAATATTATCTGACCAAAATAGAATTAAATTAGAAACCAATAAAAATAAGATATCTAGGAAATCTCAAACATTTGATAATTAAACATGTTTCTAGATAAGTGAAATTGCCAAAGAAGAAATAGGGCAGGTATTTAGAAATTACTTGCAACATAATATAACACATAAAAATATATTGAATGCAGGTCATACATTGCTTAAAGAAACACATACAGCTTTAAATACCTGTATTAGCTATTTAAGTTCAAAAGCAATGGTCTAACAATTTTATTTCAGAATAAAAATTATAGTAAACTCAAAGTAAGGAAAGAAGAAGGAAAGAAAAAATTAATTAGGACAGAAGTTAGTAACATAGGAAAGAGACAGACAATAGAGAAAATTAACGAAGCTAAAAGCTAGTTCTTCAAAAATAACAGCAACAAAGAACATCTGAAGCCAACATTTAAGACATGGTGAGGTTGGGAATCTCTAACCTTCAGAAATCAAAACAAGTTAGTATTGGCAAAAGATAGATATACAGACCAACAGAACAGAATAGAGTCCAGAAATGGACTTAATATTTTGCGTATAACTTGAAGAAAAGATCACTGACAAAATACACCCAATTAATATTTTTAAGTAACAAGGTAGGTCAACAGGAGGAAGCAAATCTTTTCAACAAATGGTGCTGGAACAACTGGTTATCTATAGAGAGGAAAAATGAACAAGGATTCTTTTTTCAAATCATACACAAAAATTAAGCCAAACTATAAAACCTAGACAAACATAGGAGAAAAATATTTGTAACCTTGGAATAAACAAAATGCCCTAGGTAAGAACTAAAACATAGACTATAGATGGAAAAAGGGATAGACTGGATTTTAATAGCCAAAGAAAATATAGAAACAGCTGATAAGCATGTAAAAAGATATTCAGTATCATTAGTCATTAGGGAAGTCCAATTCAAAACCTCAGTAAGGTATCACTTCAAACATTAGGATAGCTAGAATTTTTAAAAGACAATGTTAGCAAGCAGGTGCAGGAATTGCAATTCCTCACACATTCCTGGAGAAGTGTAAAATGATGCAGGCACTGAGTAAGACACTTCAGTGATTCCTCAAAAGGCTAAACACAAAGTTACCATACAACCCAGCAGTTCACTCCCAGGCCTATGCTCAAGAGAAACAAAAGCATATGTCCACATAAAAAACTTGTTAACAAAATATTCATAGTGGCTTTATTTTTAATTACCAAAAATTGGAAACAACTCAAAATTGACAAACTTCTGGTAGGGTGATTAGGAAAAAAGTGAGAGAAACCAAATAATCTATAGAGAGAATAAAAAAGATAGGGATTATAGCTATACATACAGCAGAAATTAAAAGGATCATAAAATATTATAAAATACTTCATACTAACTTAGGTAAAAGGAACAAGTTCCTAGAAAAACAAAACTTACCAAAAATGACTCAGGAAGAAACGAAATCTGAGTAGTTGTATATCTGTTGAAGGAATTGAATTTGTTAGCAATGAACTTCCCATAAAGTTTAGCCCACCTGGTTTCACTGATGAATTTTATCAAACAAAAATGGAAGAAATAATATTGACCACATGTGAAATTAAAAAAAAGAAGAAGGTCTTGGGGATTTAGCTCAGTGGTAGAGTGCTTGCCTAGCAAGCACAAGGCCCTGAGTTCAATCCCCAGCAAACCCACCAACAAAAAACAGCAGGAGGAAACACTAACCATTCATGTTATGAGATGACCATAACTTTAGTATGAAACTCTTACAAAAACATTACAAAAAACACATACATATCAACATCCCCCATGAACAGTGCTTTCTGATTTTGTCTTCTCGGGAATATCTGGCAATATAGAGACCTTTTGTCATATCATTACTCTGGTGAGAGAGAACCAGTGAATGAAGTAACAAGCACTACGAATCAACATTTCGGTAATGTTTGAAAATTTTTATTATAAAATACTGAAGGAAAAATGAGGGGATTATAATTTTCTTACATTCTAACACATTTTATTTCTACATAGAGGTAGATAGCTATAAAAATACCACAAATACAATATTAAAGCTGATAAAACAAAAGTAAATAGATAACATGTTAAGACCAAAATTTTAGATAATATAGAGAAAATAGTAATTAAAACCTTTAAAAATTTGTCTTTGGGGCCCCAGAGAACTTATTCTTGGAAAGCAAAGTAAACGGCATCTTTTATCATACCTTCAAGGGGAAGTGGTAAAAGTCACATATTATAAGAAAATATTTTCTGACAGTCATCATCTTTTTAAGAATTTAATAATATAATTAAAGAAAGTTTTCCAGAAAGAAAAAAAAGGACTATAATTTCATGTTTCTGTATAATTCTCTTCAACCTTTCCTGAGATGCAGATATACACCTACACAGCATTGGGCATTCTGCTTTGTCACACATGATATCAAATGTTTCATGTCTACATAAGTTGTTTAATAAAAATAAAACACATTACTCATAGAGAATTTCTTTAACATGATGAATAATTTCACAATTTCACAGAATTTCTTGATTTATTTACAAGAAAACATAAAACTTCAATAGAGGAGTGAAATAAACTTATGAAGACATATGCCTCATTCTTGCATAAGAAAACTAAAATATCAAACTATTTGCTAAGTTAGAATACATTAAATACCAGTTGCATTCTCCAGATCACTATCTTGCCAAATTTATGGTGCAATTTATCAGGAAATATCACTAAGCAAGATGAGCATACAGTATCATTATTGATGATGATAACGATGACGATGATGATGAGTAACAGCAGTACTAATAGTGTTGTCATCTTCTTCTTAATGCTGACACCCTTTTCTCCCACAGACTGGCCTTAATACTTAGTGCTTGACCTCAATTCATACTTCTAACCCCATTGACTCCCTCCTTATTCAAGAAGAGCAAAATTCATACAACATTGTAAACAAGAAGAAGTGTGAGACATGAATGATTCAAGCGGGAAATATTTTAATATATCAAAATCTAGTGGATTAAATTTGAAAGTAATTCCAAATAGGTAGCATTAAATATTAAAAACTAAAAAAATGGACTGGTATATATTTATGTTAGGTATGGAAAAAATGACACATGACAAAATAGAGGCTATTTTTAGATACACATAAAATACAAAAATTTGGTACAAGTATAAAATATTAAAAGCAACCAAAGAAACAGAAATATGTAATAAACTATTGATAAAGAGGAATTTCAAATGTATAAGGTCAACACATGCTTCAGGTCGATTTATAGTCAATATGGACAAACCATACATATAAGACTTACAGACATCATATTGCCAAAATGAAAAATCAACAACTTTTTGGGTTTCTCTAATAAATGTACAACCTAAGAGGGCAATTATACATGTATTCAAATTTGAAAATGAATTAAAGCTCAAGATTGGAAACACTGGCTGGTAGAAATTGGAATTAGGGAGTGGGGGCAGTAACAGATGCTTACAGTAGTAAAAACATATTTTGCCATTTAGAAAATATATCTAGCAATGAAATATATAAGAACAAATGTCCTTTAATTTTACGATTGCATTTACGGGATTATACAAATAGTAATTTGAGCCAATATGTTCAAAGTATTCATACAACCCCAAACAAGTTACTTAACTTCTCTTGGTTTTATTGCTCCAACTACATGGGACGGGTTGGTCTAAAGCAGTGATGGTGAACCTTTTAGAGCTTTCAATGATACAAACAGCCCACCGTGGCACATGGGTCGTAGGTTTGCCACCACTGGTCTAAAGCAAAATTCTCCCATTTGGTATAATCAAATGCCCAGCCCAGGCTAGTCTAGGCTCCCACCAACAGGTTTGTCTGGGAGAGGTATGGGAATTTTCCTTTTCTCCTTACTTAGTGCAGGTAAGATACCTGGGTTTTGAAAAATAACCATATTACAAAACAGTGGTAAAAATAAAACAAAGAAGTATTGGTACCTGGTAACATCTAAACAGAGGCTAGTTGAGGTTGGCATAGTACCTTAGGTTCTCCAGGAGACCTCGGTACAGAATCCCTCAGCCCCTCCACCTAGACCCTTGAATCTTGGAGATCTATAAGAACAGAGGAGTCAACAACTATTCAGAAACATTTATGGAGAGCCTTCCAGGTGTCAGACATTTTCACTGATCAAAGGTTTCCCTGGGACATAACTGAAGAAAATCATAAGGAAACAATGTTTTGAAGGAACACTAGGTAGATCCAGGCCGTGCTTATTAAAATGAAGATTTCTCAGCTCCACTCCCCTTTTCCTCCAGCCTGCTAAGCCACAATCTCTGTTGATGGGACTGAGAAATCTGCCCAGAAAGTTCTTATGCAGGCAGTCTGAGGGCTACCCCTAAACAAAGATAGCATTTAAAGGAGCTTTAGGATTTCTCTCACTCCTAATTTTTTGGTTTTGGTTTTTTGTTTTCTGTTTTCTGAGACAGGGTCTCACTAGGCAGTTCAGGCTGGCCTTGAACTCACTATGTAGCCCAGGCTGGCCTTGAACTCTCTGTGATCCTCTTGCCTCAGCCTCCTGAATGCTGAAATCACAGATGTATGTCACCACACCTGGCACTCGCCCCCAAATTTTCTGAACATACACTTTTCTTTCCAATAGTTTAAAACTCAGAAATAGCTCACATGATGAAAAACATGGAAACACATGATGCATAGTTCCAATGAAGTGGTAGAAGGTCAATTTGACATAGTCCTTTTGGAAAACTTTGATGCTCTTCCATTTCATTAGGTAATAAGAGTCCTGAAGCCCAGGATTCCCTCTTTGCTGTCACTTCTGTTACTCATTCAAGTTTTCCTTGGTTAGCTTTCTGCCACAGCACTGTTGTGAAACACTCACCCCAGTGTTCCAGCACACAGACTCAACTTGACTCTTCCTTTGCTTATGACTTGGGGTTTACTGTACCTCCATTCTGGTCTTCCTGGCACTAGGAGGTGGGAAATAATGATGAAAACCACATTCCTTCTATACACCAGTTAATTCCACGCATGTCTTTGATCTCTAACTTCTGTTGATAGCATTTACTCTCCTCCATTTGTCACCCCATCAGTGATTCCCCTTCTGGCCCGGACCACCTTCCAAAGCCTCTAACATTGCACTCCAGCCAGACCGGAAGCCTTACTCCTTGTATAGGAAGGGTTAACCTTAACCAGAGATAGGCCTGGCCTTTGCCCTCAGCTCCTGGAAGATGCCGTTGGAATATCTTGGCTAATAACGTGATTTATTGTGGGGTCTTCACCATGCAGTATCAGTTTAATCTCCAGAGGGCTAAAATTCAGCCATGTGGGTATCATCAGCCTTATCTACATGACTGACCTAAAAACTCTATGCACTAAGTTTGAGTGAGCCTTCCTAGTTGACAATATTCCATGCATATTTTCTCACATCAAGGCTGGAAGAAGTTAACATTGCCCATGGCTCCAGTGGGAAAGGTCAAGTGGAGATTTGTTCTTCTGAATTCTGTTCCATGCATCTCTGCCACTGGCTTATTTTAATGTGTATCTTTTTGATGGAATAAACCATAACTGTGAGCGGAATACTTTCCAATGAGTTCTGTGAGTCCTAATGAATTATTGAATTTGAAGGCAGTCTTAGGGATTCCCTAACTTTGCATATACATAATGCTCTGGACACATTTTTTTCTTTCATAGTTCCCTTGCCTTAATATTCCTTTTCCTTTGATCCTCCACTCCTCTATTCCCCTGGAAAATTCCTATTCTTATACTTAGGATTATTTCACAGCTTTTTTTTTTTTTTTGAGTTTTCATCACATCTCTCTTTGATGTGAAAATTGGCTCCATTTCTATCCTGTGATGGTTTCATAGTTCTTTCAGGACCTAGCAAAAATAATTGTATCCTTCTCATCTTTACATTCTCTGAATCCAGTTGATTTTTCTAAATTTATTCAAAGGATCCTTAGTTCTTCATCTGGTATTTTCGGAGAAATACAAATGGTTCAAAATAGCCAAAAAACAATCACTTTGCCTGGCATTCTTTATATGTCTGTTGGCATACATATTATTTTCAAACCAATACAAATCTAATATCTGATAATGGTACTATCCCCATAATTAATAATATACCTAAAAGTTTTCATCTCACATTAGGAGAAGGGGAGGGAAAGAAGGGAAACAAGATTTAAAGAAAAAAATAATGAAGGAAAAAAATGAAAATAGAGCTTTTGTAAATGGAAAAGGAAAAAGGATTGGAGGGAGGGGAGGGGAAGGGGACAAAAAATAAAAAAGAAATAAGATGTGGAATGTACATGTACAAATCCCCCATGATGAAAGTGATCATTATGTACTGCAAACATTTACTAATAAAAATAAGTAAATAAATCGGAGATCAGATTAACCAAGAAAAAAATTTTTCATCTTGTTAATTTAACAGATTCCCAGCATTGCTGATGTTTCCTTCTTTTTTGCATTAAAGCCACATTGTATGGCATAGCTATTTGTTTCTTCAACTATAATTGTGAATATAGTATCAGCTAGAGATAATTCACACAGTGCAAAAGGATCAGTGCAATTAATATTTCTTAGTAGAAGTTTCACACTTTGCACCTCTGTGTGCTCATGTTCTATCACATTTCTTTCTATTATCAGCTGCCATTTTCCTCTTGGTCTTCTCCATTCATATCCAACTTGTATTATGTTCATCAAATGTATTGGCCACAAGATTACATTCCCCTAACTCTACTGCATTTTCATCTGAAGAGTAATAATAGATTCTGACCTTTTCCTCTGAGATATAATTACAGACTCATCTGATGACTTTTCTGTGTTTGACGCTCTCATGGGAAAAACTTTTACAAAACTGAAATAATCTTAAAATTGAAAAAGAAATAGGTTATAATATATATGTATACAAAAATTATATATTACTTACAAATGAAAATCCCAAATGAAAATGAGAAGAACCACCAAGGAACAACAAAGGAATAAAAAGAGAAAAATTTACCACTGAGCTTAATAATAACCCAGCCATGAAGTAACAATGATTGCTTTTGTTTAAACATCTTATACTATTAACAAAAGAGCATACACAGGTTAGCTATGCAGCATCAATCAAATTCAAATAAGAGTCACCAGCAGTGGGATATGTGAATTAAATCAGAGCCACCTAGCAGCAAAACATACAAAGTACAACTCCACCATGAACTTATTAACAGACAGAGACTAGGGGAAAAGAAAGCCCTGCTGAAATCACATCATCTAAATGTGACTGTGTGCAAGCCCAAAGTAGTGACATCCAAGGAATGATAATAAAAAAAAAATTCAACAAAGGAATATCAGAGTTGAGCCAAACCTCTGAACAAATGGACTTAATGACATCTACAGACTGTTCCACCCAACAACAGAAGATACATTCTTAGCAGTACATGGTACTTTCTCTAAAATAGACCACATGCTAGCCCATAAAGCATGCTTAAGAAAATGCAAAAGAAATAAAATTATCCCTTGCATATTATCAGATCACAGTACAATGAAACTAGAAATCAATGGCTAAAGAAATCACAGCATCTATGCAAACACTTGGAAATTAAACAATACCCACTTGAATAATCAATGAATCACAAAAGAAATCTGGGGAAAAAAAAAGAAATCTGGGAAGAAATTAGTTCCTAGAATCAAACAATAATGCCTATATAACCTACTAGAACCTATGGGACACCATGAAAACAGTCCGAACAGGGAAGTTTATACTTTCAAATGCCCACATCAGAAAAACAGAGCAAAACAAAATAAATAACCTAATGACATACCTCAGGGTCCAAGAAAAATGAGAGCAATCCAAATCCAAAGCTAGTACAAGCAAGGAAATTATAAAGATCCAAGCAGAAATAAATAAATTAAGACCAAAAAAACCCCAATATGAAGAACCAATGGATTGAAGAGTTGGTTCTTTGAAAGAATTAAAAAAAAAAGCCAACCTTATCAAAAAAGGAAAGAAAAGACTCAAATCAATGTGATTAGAAATGTAAGAAGTGAAATAACAATAGACACCACCCAAAACCCAGATTATTAATAACTGTACTGAGAACCTATATTCTAATAAATTGGAGAATTTGGAAGAAATGGATAGATTTCTAGATACATATGAAGACATAAAAATCCTGATCAATAACAAGCAGTGAAATTGAAGAAGTAATTTTAAAAAGCTACCAACTAAAAGTAGCCCAGGTCTCAATGGATTCACAGCCAAATTCTATTCTATAAGAATTTTAGGGAGGATCCAACACCAATATGCTTTAAACTCTTTAATGACATTGAAGGGGAAGGAGTACTGAATAAAAGAGCCACAAGCCAAACTCTTTAATCAACATAGATGCAAAAGTCCTCAACAAGATACTGGCACACAGAATATAACAAATCATTAAAAATATTGTACATCATGACCAAGTAGGCTTCATCCCAGGAATGCAAGGATAGTTCAGTGTATGCAAATCAATAAATGTAATACATCACATATACAGAAGCAAAGGTAAAAATCACATCACCATCTCAAATGATGGAGAAAAAGCATCTGACAAAATCCATTCATGATACAAACACTGAAGAAAATAGGTATAGAAGGACCTTATCTTCATCCGACAAAATCCATTTATGACAAACCTACTTCCAACATCGTATCGAATCAGGAACAACTCAAGAAGGTCCACTACCACCACTTCTGATAATCTGGGGAGTTATATGAACTTCTCCCTATTTCTTATTTATCTATCATCTATTTCTCTCTCTCTCTCTCTTCCTCTTTCTCTCTCTCTATATATAAATATTCATATAAGAGAAACTATATGATATTTAAGCTTCTATGTTTATGTCACTTAACATTATGATCTCAAGGAGCAACCATTTTCCTAAAAATGACTCAAATTTCTCCTTCTTTATGGCAGAGTAGTATTCCATTGTGTATAAATATCACATTTTCTTTATTGATTCATCTGTTGATGGACATATGAGATACTTCCAAGATTCCACTACTATGAGTTGTGTTGCTATAAATATGGGTATGCATGTATCATTGTAATGGATATGTATGTATCATTGTAATATGATGAATTTAACTCTTTTGGGAATATACCTAGAAGGGAAATAGCTGCATCAAATGGAATTTCCAGCTTCAGTCTTTTGAGGAATAGCCATACTGATTTTCATAATGGTTGCACATTCCCATCAACAATATAGCATTTGTTATTATTTGATTTCTTGATGATAGCCATTCTTTCTGGCATAAAATGGAATCTCAGTGTTGTTTTAATTTGCATTTCTCTAATGGCCAGAGATGTTGAACATCTTTTCATGTATTTATTGGCTAACTGTACTTCTTCTTCTGAGAATTGTCTATTCATTTCAACTGCCCATTTTTGATGGTATTTTATTTGGGGTGTCAAATTTTTTTCAGTTCTTTATGTATTCTAGATATTAGTCCTCTGTTCAAGGAACAGCTGGAAAAAAACTTTTCCCATTCTGTAGATGTCTCTTCACTCTGTCAGTTGTTTCCTTTGCTGTGCAGAAACTTTTTGATACAATTCCATTTATTGATTCATGATGCTTTTTCTTGTGTAATTGGAGTTCTGTTCAGAAAACCCTTAACTACGCCTTTGTCTAAAAGAGTTTTTCCTATTTTAACTTCCAGCGAATTGTTTCGGTTTTAATATTTACATCTTTGATCCATTTTGCTTTTCATGTATACATGGTGAGAGAGATGAGGCTAGAGTCAATCTTCTGCATGTGTACAGTCTTCTTTCCCAACACCTCCAGCAGATGTTTCCAGGGTTGTTTCTGTATCCTCTATTCTGTTCAACTGATCCACATGTCCGTTTTTGTGCCAGGACCACACTGTTTTGTTTTGTTTTTTTTTAATCACTGTAGCGTTGTAATATAACTTGAAATTTGGGATTGTGATGCCTCCTGATTTGCTCTTGTTGTCCAAGATTGTTTTTGCTATTCTGGGTATCTTCTGGTTCCATATAAAGTTTAGAACTTTTTCTACTTCTGTGAGGAATGCTGTTGGTATTTTGATTGGGATTGCATTAAATCTGTACATCAGTTTTGGCAATATGGCGATTTTGGCAATATTGGGTCCATCTTGGCAATATCTAGAGCAGAAACTATCTTCCCATTTTCTGATGGCTTCTTTGATCTCCTTTTTCAGAATGCTGTAGTTTTTGTTATAGAGGTCTTTCACTTCCTTGGTTAGGATAATTCCAAGGCATTGAATTTTCCTGAAAGTTATTAATGGTATTATTTTCCTGATTTCTCAGTGGGTTATTGGTGTATAGAACCTCTATTTATTTTTATGTGTTGACTTTGTATCCTGCTACTTTGATGATTTATTAGTTCTAGGAGTCTTTTGGTTGAGGGTTTTTTGGGTCTTCCACATAAAAGACTATGTCATCTGTGAATAAGGATAGTTTGACTCCTTCCTTTCCTATAGTTAACCCTTTTATTTCTTTTTCTTCTGATTGCTCTTGCTAAAGTTGCAAGTACAGTATTGAACAGGAGCAGTGATAGTGGACATCCTTGTCTTGTTCCTCATCTGAGCTCACTTTAAGAAGTCTCACCATATTTCTAGCTTCCAAATTTATCACGGATCCTTCAATCCTATTACTTCCATATCTCCAAACCCCTGGTTGGGTGTAAGTGATAAAGATCTGTTCCTTGGGATATCTCCTCTTCCATGTAAAGCAGGCAAGAAACACTGCTCAGATTTGTTCCCACTGGAAAGAATTTTTTCCTTACTCTTAGAACCATCTTTGATGGTGCGCTAATACCACACTCTACTTATATCTAGTAGTACCAGCATACTGTGTTATACTGCTTATAAAACTTGTGATTGAAAAAGTGTTTTTTTAAAAACTTTATTACAGTAAAAGACACATTGTCATTAACCCCTCTCAAAATAGCCTTCCTTGCCTCAAACATACTTACCCCATCATTCTTGACATTTCTAAAGCAGATCTAGTAGTTCTCTTTCATGAGTATTTTTAACCATGCTATTCTGGCTGCCTCTACATCTTGAATCAATTAAAAACAATTATCTTTCACGGTCGTTTGGCTTTAGGAACACTCAGAAGTCACACAATGCGATCTGGTAAATAAAATGAATGAGGACACACCATGTTTGTACAAGCCTGCCTTTCTGTTGAATGGCAGTCCACAGCAGCATTTACCATAGTTTTGATCATACCTCCTAAAGACACTCATGAAAACTGGCTTCCAGAACTGCTTCAGAAAGTGGCAAGAATGGTGGGATAAATGTATTCAAAGTGTGTGTGTGGGGGGGTATTTTGAGGGGAACTTATGACAATGTGTCTTACTTTAATACCTTTTTAGAATTTAAACATTCACCCTGTATTTTGATCACTCTTTGCATACATAAGCTCAATTTTTTCTCTTCAGTGAACTGAAAAGTTCCTGTTGTAGATACGGTTCATAAGTCTGCTTGCTTTCCTCTCTCAGATGGATCCTGACTCATCAAATTCAACTTGATTGATGTAAACAAATTAAAAGCCTTAAGGAAAGAATGAATACTGAAAGAAGATTCTGAACCAGAGTGGAATGAGAATAGAAGAGAAAGTGGTGCTATGTTGTTGGGGCAGGGGTGGTTTCAAGTGAAATGAGAGAAGAAAAAGTTAATGAAAAATTATGTAGCACAGAAGTAGAAATATGCTGGCTAAATGAAGAGAGAAAGAATTGTAAGGTAAGTGCACTACCGGCTTTAGTACATGGTTCCAGAGCTAGGATACAACCATTGAACATTTTTGTTTCTATATAAAGAAGCAAGTCAGTAAATTTAGTGTTTCTGTTTTAATGTTTAGATCTTTGACCCACTTCTATCTCAGTTAACCCTCAAAGACATAGGGGTTGGAAAAAAATTTATGGACAGAACCCAGACTGCATGGGAAACAATACAAAGAATCAGTGCTTGGGACCACATGCTACTAAAAAGCTTTTGCACAGCAAAAGAAATCACCAATAGAGCAGGGTGAAAAACCACGGAATGGGAAAAAATTTTTACTAGCTACCCATCAGACAAAGGCCTAACATCTAGAATATATAAAGAACTCAAAAAAAATAAACCTCCCAAATTTAAAGACCCAAAATGGGCAACCGAAATGAACAATCATTTCTCAAATGAAGAAATAAAAATGGCAAATAAATATATGAAAAAGTGTTCAACATCACTAGTCATTCGAGAGATGCAAATCAAAACAACGTTAAGATTCCATCTTACTCCAGAAAGAATTGCGTCTATGAAAAAATCAACCAACAACAAATGCTGGAGGGGCTGTGGGGAGAAAGGAACACTCCTCCGCTGTTGGTGGGAATGCAGACTGGTCCAGCCACTGTTGAAATCAATGTGGAGATTCCTCAAACAACTAGAACTAGAGGTTCCATTTGATCCAGCTATTCCCCTACTGGGGATCTTTCTAGAAGAGTTAAAATCGTCATACCACAGAGATATATGCACAACCATGTTTATAGCAGCACAGTTTGTAATAGCTAGATCTTGGAAACAACCCAAATGCCCAAAGACCAATGAATGGCTAAAGAAGATGTGGTTTTTCTACACAGTGGAGTACTACACTGCCATAAAGAAGGATAAATTAGAGTCATTTGTATGTAAATGGATGTTCCTTGAGAATATACTATTAAGTGGAATAAATCAGACACTCATAAGCACACATCGAATTGTTTCTCTGATATGAGAAACCATAACTGTAAATAAGAACAAAGTAGTGTAACAGATATTAAATAAATGGAAGATAATATACAAAGGAGAGGAGTACTAGAAAGAGGGAAGGGGGAAAAGCAGGAAGGGAAAAAATGGAAAGAAAGGGGAAAGGGAAATCATGCAGAATTGTAAATAAACCTGCTGTAAATAGGGATGGAGGGAACGGAGGGGGGGAGGGGAAGAGGGGAGAGAACCAAGAGACACCATGTACAGGTACAAAACAAACATGATAAATGTGACCAATATATGTACAATGTACCAATACATGTTCTTGGTTAAAAAATAAAAAAAAAGAAGCAAGTCAGGCAAGAAATGAGAATTTGTAATATCGAAGTTAGGTCTTGCTTACTTTGTGGTCTGATGAGTCTAGATATCATTCATTTGAACCATGGATATACAGGAGAAAATAATGTGTAGAAAGAAACAGTAGTCTGGGAAAACCTTCATCTCATTCATTACTCTTAGTAAAAAGAAATAGGATGTATCACAATTTATTTCTCAAAAAACTTCTATTCAGGTACACTTGAAATAATCAAAGTCAGGTTTTACAACCTTCCCTTTCAGCTCCATTAGATGAATATGCTGTGTAATGTACAATTAGATGAACATTAGAGAATCAGAGGACTTTCACAGACTTCTCTTGAGCAGAAGAGAATTAAGTCTCCCCTATTCTGCCACCAGTTTCTTGTATAGGATTCACAGTTTATTTAGTAAATCAGTTATTTATTATCATGTACTAGTTATTACACTAAACTCGCACAGTGCTAAGGCTTAGTGAGGGAGATAGATGTGTGAAAAGATACTCATGGTACAATGTGATCAGGATTATATTAGAGGACCTAACAAGTGTCGACTACATGCTGAAGGGGTCAAGAAGCTTGAGAAGAAATCTTTGAGATCTTCAGTAAAACCCTAAGTCACTAAAGACATAACAATATGCTGTATATATAATAGTCTTATAATCTTTGCTTAGCAAACAATAAAAATGAGAACTGAATCCAACAGTGTCAACATAGCTTAGATAAGACCACAACTCACCTATGTCAATAGGACTTAGTTGTTTACTCCAGGAAATCTATGACCAGGAGAGATAAGATTGTAAATAAAACAAATAAAAACAAGAATGACTTTTTGCTTGCATAAGACAGGTCGGAAACAATAATATGATTACCTGAGCAAACAGCTTGCTTCTCAAACAATGGTTGACTTATCAAGATTCTTTAAGATCCCAGTTTGCTGTGACTCCCAGTCCTAAACTATTAACTATTAACAAATACCATATATCCAAGTTCCGAGACATCACTAACCATATCAAAGAAGTACTCTCTTATTGCATAAATTTCATTATTTAGTTTTGTTTTATTAACATGTCAGCTGATGATACTTTGGGAAGTTCAGCAATAGCAGACTTTTTCTTAAAGGACTGCTCGTTTAACTGCTTGTCTTCTTGTACAGTAAAATCATTTTTTCTATGTCAGAACAATTCATCTCTCACTAACAGGTCTATGTCAATATGTCTATGTTATCTGGCTTAATTTTTAGGGAGGCCCCATTTAAACACAAGATCTCTTCGAGAAGTCCTAACTACAATTCATTAACACACAGCCAATTCATTGCTGGCAGCTAGCAGACCAAACCATAAAAATATCAAACTGAGGAATTCGTTAAGAAATAAAGGTTTCTAAGCTTTATTCGTAGTGATTCTATTTCAGAGGTATTAGCAGAAGGCCCAAGAATCTCCATTTTAAAAAACACCACTTCTTTTTTCCCAATGTAGGCTGTCTTTAGAACATACTTCAAAAAATAATGCTCTCCTCCCCCATACCAGTAAACACATGTGTTATTATACATACATATTAACTATTAACCCAGACTAGTCTATTCCACACATTGTAATCAAAATGTGATCATACTATATACATATACAAATCTGCATTCCTTTTAAAGGCTACATTATATGCCACTATATGAATCAAAATTTATCCATTTCACTATTGATGGACATTTATTTAGACTTTTTTTTCTATTACCAGCAATGCTACAATGAATACTTTCCATGTTTATATTCATGTATTTGGGCTAAATTTTATATAGAATATAGAAAGTGGCACGGACATAGAAAAGTACGATTGCTAAGGTCAGAGGATATACAGTACTCTCTAAAGTTTGATCCTACTGAATTTCCCACCAATTCATTTGTAGTCCTGCCAATCATCTTAGTGACTAACGATTTCTTCTGTACCAACGCCAATGCTAGCACAAATCATTTTAAGCTTCATCAATCTGACAAGTTACAAAAAAAACCCTTAATTTGCATTTTACTATATTCTTAATACTAGAATAACTAGCACTGTTTGTCAGTGAAACACAATGAATTGCCTCAAACTCTGTAAATTTACCATGGTTTAGTTTTAGATGACTTTGACTTTATTTTAAAACTTAACCTTATAGGAAGGATGGGATAAAAGTGAGAACTGTAAGACCTGTGTTCAGGGCATGGCTTTGCCTCCAGCACCCAGGCGACCTTGGGCAAGTCACCTATCCTCCCATGAGCTTCAGTTTCCTCTTTTGCAAAATGGGGATCCTACTAACTTTACAGGACTGTTTTGAGTATTAGATGAAACAATTTAGTTGTAAATATTAACTGTTACTACCACCATAATAGCAATGCAAGTAAATTATCAAATGATTAAAACTGCTTGTAGTCTCTTCTATTATTATAATAATGTTGATATTAACAAAGCCGGATTCTATTACATAAATCAACTATTGGGATTAATGATTTATCTTCTAGATAAAGAGTACACATTTCATAGCACTAATACAAGGTTTATGAAAGCTGGTTCTTGCTGTTTCCCTACAAGTCCTCTTCTAAGAGAAGTTTAGAAAATATTTCCTAAATCAGATCCTTCAATGAAATGAAATTATTCAAATATATGATTAACCACAAACAAGATTTTTTAGAGGGTTTTGTTCCTACATATACACAATAGTGAAATTCCTATAACACTATTGATATTTCCTAGATCCAATAAATGAAGTTCTCAATTTTTAATGTAAAATAATACATTAGAGACTTTATCCTTATTTCTTTTCCAAAGCTAGCCTCAATTCACCCCATGTACAAAGTCCTATGGCAAATACAAGTGGCATATTATCTCTGAACTCAAGAGATAAACTCATATTAAAGTTAAGAGGCAAGGAAATGTTAACTCAACTTGCCTGTGCCTCTGGTATGACAATCAGCCTTGCTGCAAGGCCTGTGGAATGTCTCCCCTTGGGATGAACACTAGTTGACTTCTGCTCCCCACCCCTATGCCATGTAAAGCCAAAGCCAAGAATGAGATGTCACTGTCCTACGGCTTACCCCCAACAGCTCATGAGGGCTCAACTAATCTAAATCTTTCTCCTGTGCCTTCTCCCTCCATATCATGGCATTTACAAATTTTTACAACTTTTTAAATAAATAAATAATCTGGAAAATATTTTTTCATTTTTTATTTCAATACCACAAGAGGCAACACTTACTGTATAAAGTACTGCATACGGAAAACATTTACACAAATATTCAAAACTTCAAAAAACTAAACTCCAGTTTATTTCTATATCCATAAAAGGGTACAGAACACATAAAAATATTCAAAGTCATGTTCATTCTTTAGGAATGTAAACTCTAGGAATACAATTAGAAACAAGAGTATTTACTAGGAAAAAATTAATATCACTGCATGATTAGAAGTAAGGATAAGAGGTACACAATAAGTTTCATATGAGAGAATTTAACAGTATGTGAAATGGGATCTTGAGTTTTCTAATCAAAACTTCATATTAAGACACAGTGCTCTTAGAACTCCACTACAAAAAACAAAAACATCTTCAAAAATGTTCACTGCTGGACTCATTAGATACACGCAAGTTACAAAGTACAAAGCAACATATTTATATTCTCTAATGAAGAATTTAACAATATTAAAATTTGAATAGTTCAATGTATTAAGTATAATTTCACTAAGCAATAAATCTAAAAATATAAATTCATGCTAATTAAATGACTAGAGAGTTTTAACTTTTGATTCAAAGATTGGGAAGACACTATTATACATTAATTTCTATCTACAATGGTTAAGTACCCATCAAATTATTTGCCCTTTAAAATTTTTTTGTAATTTCCTCAGTTATATCATTTAACATACATATTTCCTTGATGTGCTTTCCTTTAATATACATTTATTGTGCCTATAGACTCAAACATTAAACTGCCTTAAGTAATTCTCAGAGTACATTTTTTCCTCTATGATTCAACACCTTGAGCAGTTTTATTCTTCCAAAATAGGCAAAAATCCCTTAAAATGGGATCATTTTGATCTATTTTGGTTTAAAAATGAATTTCCCTTTAATTCAACTTTTAAAAAAATGTGTAAGATTTGCTGAGCAGTTGTTTCACAATTGAAAAAGGCAATGAAATACTGCTTTCTCAAAACAAATTTTGTCATTTAAGGACTAAAGATTTCTGTTCTTCACGTCTATAGAGTTTGCCTTTAAACGTTCCACAATGGAGTACAAGGGACTCCAGGGTGCTTTTCTGCAGTTTTAGGGAGAAAATGATATTTTGCCCTGGGTACTCCGGGACATTATCTTGAAAAGTCTACTTTGCTTCTCTCCCTATTTGGATCCCAAAAAGTCAGTGGTGAGTCCAACTTCACTAGAACACCCAGGCAGTTGGGGTTCAAGAGGAAGATTGGAGTGATTTCAAGAATCCCTACAGGCTTAAAATGTGGAACGGAACTGTAATTTCTGCTCAGATCCTCAACTATGGGGTGAATGACCAGAGTTTTGTGTAAAGTCCTTCTCTTGATAAAAGGTATTATTCTGGATACACAAGAGACCTGTAATCATTAGCATCTTTATAGGAATGATTTAGAAAAGCCAACTCACTTTACAAAAGGTGAGTGGGGAAAGAATCATAGGGACAATAAAAATTGTTGCCACAGTTAATATGATCCAATTTTCATAATTGCAATAAACACTGTCCATGTATAATTCTTATTTGAAATAGTATCAAAGGTACTATAAAAAGAACGTTATTGTTAACTTCACACTACAAAAAATCAATTGGTGCAAATCATTTGGAGCAAAAATTCAGAATCACGCCCACTGAGTAAGCCTTCAGAAATTTTTTTAAAAAATATACACACATGCAAATTTGTTGTGCACTGTATAAAAGTTTAAGTACAAAAGGTATAACCTCACATACTTAAACTTCCAGGCATCTATACCTCTGATTTTATTTATGATTAACAAGAAAAATATAAAATTTACATTTTTATTGCAATTAAACGAGGACCAAAAAAAAAAAAAATGAGGACCATTAAGAATTCAGAATTAGAAGGCCTAAGTCATGAGTCAATGGTATTGAAAAGTTAATTAGCTGTCAAAAACAATAAAGATTAGGGGCTGGGATTTAGCTCAGTGATTAGAGTGCTTGCCTTGTAAGCACAAGGGCCTGAGTTCGACCCCCGGCACCACAAAAAAAAAAAAAAAATTAAAAAAAAACAATAAAGATTATAATAATATTTAATGCTAAATATTTATTTGATCTAGGGCTGTGAGACCACTGAGAATCCTACATATTAGACAAGCAATTTGTTTGTACTCTGATACTCTCGTCTCAAATATTAACATGCATAAAAATCACTTGAGAATCTTGTTAAAATGTCAATTTTGATTCACTAGGTCTGACCTTGAAATTTCGCATTTTTTTACCAAAATGGCTTGTGATGCCAATTCTCCTTACTTGTCCTCAAATCATATTAATAGAAAAGATCTAAAATAATACCAAAATCATGTTTCATTACAGTGGTAGAATATTCAAATCTGTTCTCTCATCTGTGCCAGTTTCAAACTTACTCAACATTCTTAAGTATCCTGACTTGCTTAAAATCCCAAACTTTTTAACTTACTTCTTAATACCATAATATCAATACTGTTAGTAACTCTGCATAGAGGAAATTTTGTTAAAGAATTAGGAAAAGACAATAGGAAATTCACAGTAATATTTTACACATATTTTAAATTGTATACAGGATTACTATTAAATTAATACAAAATCAACTCTATCTAATTGCCTTCCAGTTTTTGACTACCATTCATTCCAATAAGATCTTATTCCATTCTATTATTGGAACTAAAAATATCAGATTCATTCATGGTAAAATCACATTATACTCAAGGCTAATGAGTAAAAACTAGTTCATGATTTTTGAAGAATTGGGCTTAAACTGGTGGGCAAAGCAGTTATGTTTAAAACTGTACTCAAATGCTTGGCACTGTTCAACACATACAAGTTTTTATACATTGTATTTGAGCTGTGCATAAGCAAGTACAAGGGGGAAACACTAGCACGTTTTCTTTGTGACCATAGCTAGGAACCATGAATAAGGGAACCACTGTGTACTAAAAGTGGAAGTACTCAAGAAGTGTACAGTTTCCAAGGCCTTCCTCCCCAGCTACTTACTCTGATCCTCAGTCCTGCCCCTTGCTCTGCCTCTCTCTCTCTCTCTCTCTCTCTGTCTGAATTACTGCTTAAGTACACTTGCTTTACAGAAAACCTCAACCATAGCTGAAATGGCTACCACTAGGAAACACTAAACACCGAACCTTTACGTCCATCTAGAGGTCACAGTCTCTTGCAGCTACACACAACTTTGTTTTGCTTCTGCCTGAATGCCTTTCTTATTTTTATTTTTGATTAGGGGTAACTGATTATTCTTTCTATATCATAAAAAGAATATTTAAAATAGGCCTGTTTACAATCAAGAAATACATTTCACTTTTTCATATTTATATAAGATGAACATAAACAACTCTAAATTAATTAATATATAAATGTCCTTTGTCCATATTTCACTATATATTTTCTTTTATGACATCTTATAGATGAAAAACATCTAATTTCCTTCATTTGCAGATAAACAATTCAATATTATACAGTTGATACTGGTATCTTGAGAGCTGTGTTGCCAAGATTTACAATGATTTCCAGGAAGTCTTCAGTGATGTGTGCTCTGAATTATAGGAATCCAAACTAATTAGGATTTCCAAAGTCCAGCAGTAGGATAAATCAGCTATATGGCCTATTATACCTTAGGAATTTAAAGGAATTGTCATCTGCTAAACCCAGATCAAACACTTCATAACAACATTATCTGCCAGCAATCTGAGTTTTGATATAAAAACGATCCAAAGATATCAACAGAAATGCCCCTGTCCATCTCCTGGAACCACATAAAAAAATCACCTAGTATCTCATCTCTGAGTGGTCAGGCATTTTCCAGTGCTTTGAACAAACTGTTCTAATCTTAAAGATGGCCTGGTTACAAGTACTTTTTATCAGCACTTTTCATAGTAATTTTTTTTTAATGTACCTGTTTTCCAGGGCAGCTGGCTGAAAGGCCAGCTGTGGAATTCCTGAACTTGCTCCTCTGCCCCATCTCTTATAACCAGTTCCCTTACATGGAGATGCCCTTTGACTGTGAAGAGCAAGCACATAGCTACCAAAATAGAAGGTATTAAAAACAAACTCAAAACATCACAGGAGATGTAATCAACTTGATCAGACAATCTGCCAATATTTATTGTCACACTGACAATCTTAGGATAACAGTAACACAAGAAAGAAAAAGACTGGGGGCGGGCAAACCAAGAAATAACAAAACCATATTTCAGTTTACTGCAACCTAGACATTATTCCCTTCATCAAAGTCAAGGGAGCCTTCAAAATTTAAGGGCTCATGTTAGGAACAGGCATGAAAGAACCAGGGCACTTTCATGAAGAAGCAGTCATATTTCCAGATTTACTGGTTATAAAAAGAAAACTATTTTACTAATTAATCAGTGGACAGAGTAATGCTAATACTAGGAGGTCTCTGCTGACCTGCTTGATACTTCATTGGAAGTTCAGTCCTTTCTGAAACATAAATAAGCTTTTCTTCTTGGAGACTACAAGCAGAAAACCTATTGGCTTCTGTCCCAGCCCCACAACCAAGGGCAGATGATGGGTTATGAGGGACTGTGACACCACTGACTTGTTCAAAGGATTTACTAAATACAGTTGCTGCAGTCTTAGCCAAACCATGGCTACTAGGCTTAGGTAGGGACTGGCTGGTGGTTAAAGTTAGTCTCTTCAAAGAGAGAAGCTCAAGATTCTCACTTTGGGCTCTCTGAGTTTGTTTTCGAGCAAAGTGATCTTTGCAAGATTCCCCTGTAGTTTCTTTTTCTTTTCCTCCAGTTTTGCTTCCTCCTGACCGTCTCTGGTTCTTTCCTACACTGGTCTTGTTACTACAGTTGTGACTACTGTTTGATAAACCTGACTGGCTGGTACTAGAGGCAGCCCTGGAATAAAATCCCTCGTCAACTTCAGATATCTCCATCAGTTCTTCTTGACCTGTAAATTCTGTATTTCCTAAACAAAGAAATGACAAAGATCAATCAACATTAAGTATCTTAAGCAATTTTTTAAAAAGATTAATACCAAATCAATTATGTTTAAATAAATTAAGCATAACTTCACAAAGCACCAGATTATAGAACAAATTAAAGGAAAAATAGAAAATTTATTCTATAAAATGTCAAAAATAGTTCGTTGTAATTAAATGACAGTGATTTAGAGTATATTAAACAAAAAGCATGCCATAAACCATACCCTACTGTGATTTTAGAAAGAGTTCTCCTATTATTCATGCAAAAGATCAGAGACAATTAGAAAAATTACCACACATTAAAAGTAGGGGAAAACTTTCCCCAGTAGCAAAGCAGTGAAAATCAAAGCTATAGAGGAAGAACTTTTTGAAAAAATAGCATTAGAATATTTTAAAGTGTTTTCTTTGAAGGTTCCCTTCTCCATTCTGGATTATTTTACTAAAGCAAAACAAATCTAGATTTATAAATATCACAAGCTCAAAACATTAAAATAATACATAATCATTCATATAATAGATGGCAAAAATATAAAGAAATAATTTTAGATACCAAAACAGAAAACAGAAAATTGCTTCAGAAGCAATTTTCTGCCTCAGTTTTCATAACAATTTACTGAGAGAAAATATAGGCGTAACCATTCCAAAGAGCATTGCGCCATTGAGAAATTGTGATGCATCATTCATGCATTTTATTAGATGACATGCAAAAATGTTGTGACTGCAACTGTTGCTAAACATGCATCGGTGGCCCTTTGCCTTGAGATACCTTGGAGTGCAGTTATAAAGTGCTCTGCTAAAACTGCACTCTGCCAGGTGAGTTTATTCCATCCTCCATCATTTTTCTTACAGATTTTTGCCTCCTGATCTCTGGCAAGCCTTTGCTCTCAGTTCTAGGGTCTGTGGCTGTTTCCTGCACACCCTGCATATGCTGAGCATCAATCTCTCCTAGTGTTCTGCCTTTTTCCCCATTCCCGGTTCTGTCTCCGGACACATTTGTGACACTAATCTCAGGAATGACAAGGATGCCCAATTCAGTAGTATCATTATTGTTGTCGGGTTGCTCTAGAATTGAAGATGATAAGACAAAATGATGGCTGAAAACAAAACAAAATAAAAATGCAAAACAAGAAAAACAAAAGTTCCAAACAAAAACTGGACAACTGAATGTTATGAATTAAGCCAAATAGTTACATCATAGATATTTCCATAATTTACAATATTTAGACAGCACTGGAGACAAGAGGGTCATGTTATTTAATTTTAAATGAGAAAGAAAAAATTCACAGAGCATCAGTTCATGTTCTGCATTTTTTCCACACATATTTCACACAGACTATGAAATGAAATTTTTAAATAAATGAAAATACAATTTTTATTGTTTTTAAGTGACTACTTGAACTTATGTCAACCCTTAGGCAAACACCAAAGATGTATAAGGCAAAACCCTAGCTCTTGTCAACATCATGAACCACATCACTTAGAAATTCCCCTTCGTATACAAAAAATCTATTAGTTTAATCAGACTACATTGAGACTCACCTAATAAACCATGATATTTGAGAAAATGCTTATTCACTTATGAATGGTTAGTAATGTGACAGGTATGGTTTTTGTCTCACATACTTATTGTCTTACATACTACAGTGACTATTACTGTGGCTGTGATACAATTAAGCAATTAATGTCTTCAGACTCATACTAATTCCACAAATTTAGGCCAACCTGTAACAATTAGTTACTACAATAGAGAAAAACAAAAAGGCATAGTTTTATTTAAAGCTGTCAAGTATCTGTAGTAAATAAAGAAAAATAACATAAATATATCTAGAATAGGCCAGTAGTGAAACTTAAAGTTCAAAATAACATAAAATTATATAAGACAGTATATGCTCTATAAAAATGTAGACCACAGATCTGCTTGAGGGAACGCTACCTTCTAGTTTCAAATGTTTTCATTAAAATGATTGTCATTGGGGATTTACCTGAAGGGGTAGAGTGCTTGCCTAGTCCTGAGTTCAATCCTCAGCCATCACCCTCCCCCCAAAAATAAATAAAACAATTGTCAAACATTTCGCCAGTGGTGCTAAAGGTTAAGAAACTACATAAGGTAGTAAAAGAATGGAGGCCAGAGTCACATACTCCTGATTCTGTAGTACAGTGATAATCACCTGGACATTGTTAAAAACTGCCAATGCTTAGCTCCCACCCACAGACGTTTTGATTCACCTTTAGCATGAGGTATAACCTGGTCATTAGGAATTTAAAAAGCTCCCAGTTGACTAATGTACAACAAAGTTTGGAAATCCCCACTCTGTTGTGATTCCTTTATATTTTGAAAACTTCAAAGTTGTTATGGGTGCCTGAAACACTCCACACCCAGCAGCAGTATGCCCTTGTGAAAGTCCTCTCCTCAAAGCTTCCACTGCCCTGTGTTGGTGAACCAATGTGCTCATATAATTATTTCCCCTTAGCTTAGTGCTTCATATACTTTTAACTAAAGGTCATCTAAGGGAGATTTTTAGTTTTAAGATAGGCCAAGGAATGTTGGTGAGACAGCAGTGCATTCAACCAAGCCTATTCCCAATTGCTAACAGCTGTCTTCAGTGAGGTCAAATGAATTCTCAGAGGTACATGCCAGAGGTCACTGGAGCTTATGAGTAAAATCACCACGGTGCTCTTGGGTGACCGCCAAGACTTGTTCATTTACATTGTAGAAGTCATTTCACAAAAGAGCATTAAGAGGACCTTCAGTCCAAAAGGAAAAATCATAAACACTGGAAATTACCCAGACAGAAAAAGCCAATGAATATTAAAATTTAACAAAAGTTTAAGACACACATACACAGCCTAATAGAAGAGAGAATAATGAGTACACTAAATAGTTTTTTTGAGAGTGTTCACATATATTATGCAATTATATTTTCAAAACAATATGTTAATAAACCTCTGAAGTAGACTATTTGATACCCTTTTACAGGAAAGGAAACTGAAGTTCAGAAAGAGCTACACAAATATTCAGTGAGGAAGCGAAAAAGTGGAATCTTTTGACTTCAAATGTCCATTTTAATATATTATAAGTTCTAACTTCAATTCATTAAAGTCAGTTTGAATTCAAAATCCTCTGACATCTCCCAATTGATTTATTTATTTAGGTTCCAGGTCATTCCATAGAAAGCAAATAATTTATTTTGGCTGAACAGAGATCTAGAACAAATAAATTCTGAGAGAAAACCTAAGAACAGTCATAACTCCCAATTTTAGGTTGTTTTTTAAATTTGATTGGTTTTTTTTTTGTAAAGATGCCAATTGAAGTTATTAATTTAAAATAGCATTTCAATGGTGGAAATTTACAAAAAAAATCCTAGAAAATGACAAGAATATTATATTAAGCAGCAATAGGTAATTGAATTGTTAATTACATTTACAGGACAGTGATAAAGATCTGCAGCCTGAGAAGAAATGATATTAAATCTATTTCAGTCGTAAAATTAAATGGCATGTAGAAAAATGAGTTCATGTGCTTTCCCAAAAGAACAAATCTTTGACTAATTAACATATATGCTATCACTAAGAAATGGGAACATTTTTTAATTATGCTCCTTCCCCTATGTAACACTGTGACCCAGATTCCCCACGTGTACTTTCTTACTGGTCTCCTGGCTGTCCTCCAGGCTTGGAATCTTTCCACCAGGTGGCTGAGGAGCTCATCTCCTTTTCAGGAAGCCTTGTCAAATCAACCCACCAAAAATTTCAGTACCCCCTATATTTCATATACTCTCTTTCCCATTTTGTTTCTTCTTAGCCTTCTACAATCTACAAATATCTATTTATCTTGTTTACTAAATGTAAGCTTCATGAGGGCAGAGGTTTTTGTCTGACCACTGCTGCATACCAAATGCCTGGAAAAGTAGCTTGTATGCAATAGGCACCCCATAAATGTTTGATGAATTGAATGGATTTCCTGTTATGAGATGAAATTATTATTGCAATGAATAAAAGTGAAAAAACATGAAGCAGATTTGAGAAATGTAAGCTAGGGACATGTTATTTTTTTTCTTTTATCCAGTCAAGTAATATATAGCTTATACTAATAAGAATTTTTAGATGGCAAAGAAAAGACACTGTTTTGAAAAGTGAAGCAGCTATCTCTTGATTTAGTAAAATGCTTAGTAAGATCAAAAAGATTTTTTTTAAAAATGTATAGTTGTTTTTATAAGAACCTAATAACTTAAAACAGTAACAAGTACACTAGGTATTTCAGTCAACTTTATGTAGTTGTGACTTAACACGCATCTACGTGGCTGTTTACACTGCTTGTTGTTATACGCAAAAGGTACAAGGTATTATGGTCTGTAAGTTTGTGTAATGGTCCGTAAGTCTGTGTAATTTTGGATAAATTTTAATAGAAAAACATTTTTAAAAAATGTAACTAGAAAGGGAAAAGGGGGAAAAGAAGGAAGGGAAAAAGGAAAGAAGGGGGAAAGGGAAAAATGGAAAAATATAAAAGAAAAAATATATAAATAAACCTGCTGTAAATAGGGAAGGGGGAGCGGAAGGGAGGGGTGGGGAAGGGGGGAACCAAGATACATCATGTACAGATACAAAATAACCGTGATGAATGCAATCACTATGTATACAATATACCAATATATGTTCTTGGCAAAAAAAAACAAAAACACACTGTATTGTTGTTTTTAATGTTACTCAAAAAATAACATACATTAAGAGAGGTAATTAATCCTTTCTTTAAGAAAAGTGTATAGAAGATATTTTAAGGAAATATAAGCGTATAAAAAGAATGTGTTTTCCCTAGAATTTAAAACTTTATGCAAAAGGAGTCATGATTAACTCATACCTATAAAAAGACAATAATTACATTTGACTTCAGATAATTTGAAAAATTTGAAAAAGATCCGAAGAACAATTTCTCAGAGAATATTTTATTTGTATAACCTCTATGTGGATAAATAGCTAAACTTTTCTCCAGATGGGGAAACAATGAGTACTGAAGAATACTTTCAATACACATTTCCAAATTGGTTCTTAAAAACACTCAAAAAATTTCTCCCTAAAAGAACTTCCTCTGCCTTTGAGGGGAAAAAACAAAGCAAATTCCAAACATCATTAAAACTTACCATAGAACTTGTGATTTCTCTCAAGTAGTTTTATAATTTAAAATCTATTCCATATAATTCAAAATATCTGTTCCTCTCATGAAACAATCCCAGCTTTTGGCCTAGTTCATTTTATGCCTATCCTATTATTAAGAATGACAATTTTAATAAAGGAACAATTTACCCATTGAATTTACAAATCTTCATACTCAGACTACATTATGAGACTAAAGGAGTCTGACTACGACATGAGGCATCTACAGATGTGAAAATACTAAGATAAGCAGAAGTTTTTAAAAAACTATACTTTTGATGACTGCATCACACAGTTTTAAACACTAATTATAAAAAATATTAGTGTAAACTCGAAAGTCATAACACACTCATTTATAATTTATGATATAGATGTTTTAAATGGCATAAGATGCCTGAACAAATTCATAATCTTTAATCCAGTTATTTTATTATTATAATCTATTCTATTCAATGGAAGAAAATTGTTCTATGTGTTTGTTAGACTGTACCTGGCAGTATTATTTACCATAGCAAAAAATTAGAAACAAATTATTTTATATATGAGGGATATGGGTAGGTAAATGACAGAACATCAATTCAATGTTGTATTATGGTAGCCATTAAAGTAATATTAAGATGTTAATTTAACAAACACTCGAAAATTTAAACAGAGTAAGTTATCAAAAATACATATACATATGAAAACTTTAAGTACTGGAATAAGTGAATACCACCCATTCAGTTCACTATCATGTTGTTGTACTGTATTTAAATAAAACAAGAAAAGAAGGAACAAACTGTTCACTCTATAATTTTTTTTTAATCATCCATTCATTCAGCCATGCATTCAACTACAATTTACTGAGTCTGATGGTAGAGAAGAAAGACTACTTTTTTTTATTTTAATGGTACACTTTAGATGTACATAGTGATAACATTTATCATAGGGGATTTGTACCTGTACATGATATATGTTATTGCTTCTTTTTTTCCCATTCCCCTACCCTCCCTTCACCCTAAGAAGAAACTACCTTAAATGGGTGGTCTAAGGAACTTTTTTGTAGTAGGGAAATTTAAGCTGAGATTTGAATGATGAAAAAATGCTGGCTACACAAAGACCTGAAGGAACAAAGTTCAAACTGGCAACTTTTCATCATTCAAACTGTAGCACAAACATGCCAAATAACTATAAAAAGCTCCTAACGCAAAAATGACTTACTATGTTAAAGTGACAGAAGGAAAATCTAGTGAACCAAGGCAAAAGTGGTCAAAGTATGAAATCAAAGCAATAGGTCATGTATGCCATACTACAGAGTCTGGATTTCATTCTGATTGCAATTTCATACTGATAGCCATCGAGAGGTACACAGAAAAATACTTGCAAACTTCTTATTCTTTTAATCAACAGAAGTCACACTGTAAAACACAAATATTCAGCATGAAGTGTGCTCAAACTGGAAAAGATAGGACTGTAGCAATACTCAATCTCAGCCAGGAATTTGTAAAGCAGATTAGAGGAAATCAAAACTGCCAGAGAAACACAGAATAAGGACCAGGAAGTTACAGGGTTGGGCTTTGAGCAAGGACAAAAACAAAGACTAAGACGCAGAAATCTAGGCTTTGAAGCCAGAAGTAGTCTTTCTAGGTAAGAAAAGAGCAGCCTGGGGCACACAGAAAAACTGTCTAGACCAAAGTGACTTATTTAAATTCACCAGAGATATTACTAATTTTCTTAAGAACAGCCAAGTCTTTCGCCTTTGTTGTGAACACTGTATATGACAGAATTTACTCTTTTGAGATGGATTCAGACACTCTCAATAACTTCTTTCATCATCTTTATTAAGTCTCAAGTTTAAAGAAACACTTCAAGAACTGTAGCATATAGGGCTGGGGATTTAGCTCAGTGGCTAGAGTGTTTGCCTTGCAAGCACAAGGCCCTGAGTTCAATCCTCAGCACCAAAAAACAAAACAAAACAAACAAACAAAACTGTAGCATATAAAGAGGCTGATGGACTACGTGAATCCTTATAATTACCCTTGTGACCAAAGACATCAAAAAACAGGTAGGCAACACATATTACAAAACTTTCTTTAAAAATGTATTTCTTCTTTGTGTGCAATGTGCAGCAAATGTTCATAAGAAGGGAGAGGAGAGAATGTTCAATAAAAAATAACAACTTCTTTAACTACGCAAGAATTCATAAGCTGAGGGAAAATAAAGTCACTAAGAGTTACAAAAATATTTGAAAAACAAAGAAGTGGTAATAATTTTAAACTCAAAAGTAGCAAACTTTAAGAACTGGCTATTAGAATCACTCCTGCATCTCCATTTAAAAATTTATAATGCTCCTTAACAAAAATGTAGAACACAGTAATTTACAAACAAGTATTTTTGCCTCATAAAATCAGTAATTCTGAATTCATTTGCTTCTCTGTGTGGAAAATTTTTACTTTATTATATCTGGGAATAGAATAAGACGTTTTATTTTCTTCAAAAATTGACCAAGCCAGGATTCTATATAGTGTCTCTCTTCTCTTACATCTAATGTTCACATGTGTCAAACATACCAACATGATATTTTAGTTCCTTGGTTAATATGTCCCTTTTCTTTGAGTCGTATGTATTCCCCCTTATTTTCTTCATCATGACTATAAAGTTTCATATCAAACATGTCAGTTAAAATTCATGCAATGCTTGGTCAGAAGAAAATGCTTATTTTTGGTTCTGATGTTTCTTCATTTATATTGGGAAAAGAAAATCTGTTCCTCAAATAGCATCTTACAATCTGAAAGCAATGTAGTTTCTCAAAATGATACTAAACACATTTAACTCTTTTTATAAAGCTGCTAGATAATCTTTTAATTTTCTAAATTTCTTTAGTGAGTATAAATAACTTTTAAAATAAAAACATAAGCATCATAAATCTTTCTCTATATTCTAGTTTATTTTTCTTATTAGAATTTTCATTTTGATTCTTGTTATGGTCATAACCTATTCATTCCTCTCTTATTTAATTCTTTTTAAAGTTAATTGTATTACTCATGTCTGTCACCATCTACTAAACTAAAATCGAAGTGGGTCAAAGATCTAAACATTAAAACAGAAACATTAAATCTACTGGAGAACAGAATAGGAAGAACTCTCGAAGACATAAGGGTAGGAAAAAAATTTATGAACAGAACCCAGACTGCACGGGAAATAATACAAAGAATCAGTGCTTGGGAACTCATACTACTAAAAGGCTTTTGCACAGCAAAAGAAATCACTAATAGAGCAGGACAAAAATCCACAGGCTGGGAAAAAAAATCTTTGCAGCTGCCCCTCAGACAAGGGTCTAACATCTAGAATATATAAAGAACTCAAAAAAATCAAACCCTCTAAATTTAAAGACCCTATCCAAAAATGGGCATCTGAAATGAATAAACACTTCTCAGATGAAGAAATAAAAATGGCAAATTAACATATGAAGAAATGTTCAACATCACTGGTCATTCGAGAGATGCAAATCAAAACAACACTAAGATTCCATCTCACTCCAGAAAGAATAGCTATTATCAAGAAATCAACCAACAACAAGTGCTGGCAGGGCTGCGGGGAAAAAGGAACACTTTTTCACTGTTGGTGGGCATGTAGACTAGTCCAACCACTATGGAAATCAGTATGGAGACTCCTCAAAAAACTAAATCTCGAGGTTCCATTTGATCCAGCTATTCCCCTGCTTGGTATCTTCCCAGAAGAATTGAAAACCTCATACCATAGAGATATATGCACAACCATGTTCATAGCAACACAATTTGTCATAGCTAAGTCTTGGAAACAACCCAAATGCCCAACAAATAAGGAATGGCTAAAGAAGATGTGGTTTTTCTACACAATGGAGTACTACTCTGCCGTAAAAAAGGATAAACTAGAATCATTTGTAGGTAAATGGATGCACCTTGAGAACATACTCTTAAGTGAAATAAATCAGTCATTCATGAGTACACATCAAATTGCTTCTCTGATATAAGAAACCATAAGTGTACATAAAGACAAAGAGGCATAATAGATATTAGGTAAAAGAAAGATAATATTCAAAAAGAAGAGAACTAGAAGGGGGAAGGAAGGGAAAAGGGAAAGAAAGGGAAAAGGGAAAAAATGGAAAAATGTAAATAAACCTGCTATAAATAAGGAAAGGGAGGAATGGAAGGGAGGGGTGGGGAAGGGGCAGGGGACCAAGATACATCATGTATAGGTACAAAATAACCATGATAAATGGGCTCATTATGTATACAATGTACCAATGCATGTTCTTGGTAAAAAATTTAAAAAAAAAGTTAATTGTATTACTATCCTCTTCTAATTGCATTTTACTTTCAATAATGACTTCTAGATAACCCTTAATTTGTAGATGACTAGAAAATCTGTTTGAAAAATACACCTTTACCTTGAATTATTCACCATCTATAGAGTAATAAAAAATTAATATTATATAAATAAAGTTGGATTTTTTTTTTTGAGACAAGTTCTCACTATGTAGTTCAGATTGTCCTTGAACTCACTATGTAGCCCAGGCTGGCCTCAAACTCTTGGCAATCCTCCTTCCTCAGCCTCCCAAGTGCTGAGATTACAGGCACGTGCCACCATGCCAGGCTTTAAACCGTTATTCTTTAGATTAGTGAATAAGGGGGAAAGTGGGGTTGAAGGGAGGGCAGGGGAATGGGAAAAAAAGAAGAATCAAGATATATCATGTACAGGTACAAATTCCCTATGAAAAATGTTATCTAAAATGTATATGTAAATGTATATCTAAAATGTACCAATGGGGCTGGGGATTTAGCTCAGTGATTAGAGTGCTTGCCTTGCAAGCACAAGGGCCTGAGTTCGATCCCTGGCACCACAAAAAAAAAAAAAAAGTACCAATAAAATTAATTTTTTTAAAAAGGAAACAAAAATAAAATTATGACCCTTAAAAATGAAAAGCAACAATTCTATATTCTAACTTTAGTTTCCAAATATATGCTTGGCATGGAATTATATAGTCATTAAAATTGTCTCAAATGTATTTAAACATAAAGTTTTAAAAGTCTGAAAAACATTAAGTTAAGCCATGTCAGTACGATGGCAAAGATAATCTACTGAAAAGTAGGAAAGATCAGGAAAACATGGTATTAATTGTCAAATAGATTTCTCCAAAATAATACCTGTGCTGGAATATTGACACTAACCTTTAAAAAAAAAAAAGTCACTTCATTTAGTTGCAATGAGGATGAATTACCCAGTAAAAACCTAAATTAGAGACCTTAACAAACACACCACCCTAGTGCAGGACGTTGATGGCAGAGGAGGCTATGTGTACATGGGTCCAGAGCAGTTAGGAGAACTCTGTATCTTCCACGCAGTTGTGCTGTGAGCCTACAACTTCTTTAAAAGATAAAGTCTAATAATTAAAAATAAAATAAATGGCCATAATAATAGAACTGCTCAAAATACAATTCTAGAAATGTAGATGATGGTTCAACAATACCACCACAGCAAGGGATGTGTGCTCTGAAAACATTAAGACTAAAATAATTTTTCTTCCATTAGGATACTCCACTAAAATATAAGCTGTGGACAATAATTAATTTAAGAAAGAAATGGCAGATCTATGAAGCTTCAGTGAATCCTGAAATACACTTTAGAAAATCTCAAAAATATTTTAAAATGTAATTCAAAATTAATTTAGAAACACCAGAATGTGAGTTTTGGCTGTAAAGATAATTAAAAGAATTAATGTAATTAATTGTCCCAATTAAATGTATTTGTTTGCAGTGTAGTAATAATAATTTGTGATGACTCAGATATGCAAACACATCAATACACTTACATGGCTTAATTATGTATATTCCTTAATGATAAAGGGAAATGGATAGGAAAAAAAAACCGGAAAGAGAAAAGTACTGGTTGGGTGCTTCAGTGGGAAAACCTCACTTACTTCTTTCCCTCTTTCACCAGGACATGAGGGAAAGCAGAGAAAAAAGAAGACCAATCAGACAAAATTAAGAAGAGAAAGAAGAGATTTAACAGAAAAAAAGAATTGTTTCCTTCTTTCCCAGAACTGGTAGTGGCAGTGGGGGGTTGTATTCCTTGAAGTTCATGCTTCTTGGTGGTACCCTTTCACAGCCTTCATCGCCACTGGCACAGGCTGGGTGTTCCTTGTTCCCAATGTGTGACGTGGTGAAGGGTTTGGAAGGAACCACCCACCTGTGAGGACTTGCTGTGGGGAAGGACAGTGAAGGGTATGGATGAAAGTAAAACACATGTAGCGTTCCATCAAATGTGCAGTCATAAACTGCACTTACATTCCACAGTACTATGCTTCAGAGACATCCCAGGATTCAAAGGCCACTGCGGGTCACTGGAATCTACAAGTTATTTGACATTGTTTCTAGAGAAATATATTAATTAAATTTTGTTTTGTATAGATATACTTTTTATATATAAATAAAAATTAAATTTAAAATTTACTTATAATTTGAGAACTGTTTATAACCTTAAGAACTGTATCAGAGATCCCCATCATCCTCATCAGGAGCCACTGATGTACAGAAAGCCCAGAACAAAAATGTATCCAAGTACAGAAAACAGAAAAGTTTTTAATTCAGCAGAACATGGTAACTTAATGAAAAGCATTGCTCTAGGAAGGTGCTATGATTTGGATATGGTTTGAGTGTGTCCCTAAGGGTTCATGTGCTACAAGTTCAGTGGGGATGTGAGAAGTGGTGGTAGCTTTCAGAGGTGGGCCTAGTGGGAGGGGCGCAGCTCACTGGAGGCTCTTCCCTTGGAAGTAATTGATGTAGGACTCCCATTATTTCCTGAGAGTGTGTTGCTATAAAGTTAGCCTCTTCTACATGCAGCTGTGTCTCTTTCTTCTCCCCTACTATGTTGTGACTCAGCCAAGGGGGCCCTCACTTGAAGCTGAACAGATAAGGCTGCCTGATTTCAGACTTTCGATCTCTAAAATATGAGCTAATCAAAATTCCTTTCTTTATAAGTGCTCAGCTTCAGGTATTTTGTGATAGCAACAGAAAATAGACTTAATACAGAAGGGAAAAGCCAACACTACCCTAAAAAGGGAGAATGCAACCAATCTGTAGAAGCCGATAAGAGGGACCTGAGGGTAGGGATAATTTAAAGCCCACCAGATGAAGGAAATTTACATTACAGAATGTGGCAATCAAATCTAAATTGTATTCCCTACCTGCTTATGAATGTGACTTACTTTTTAATAGCTCACTCCCTTCTGTTCTATGACTTTTTTGTTATCATAATCAAGAGTTGCTGGATTGTTAAGAGCTGTGAACTCTGAGTAAATAGAGGGAAAAAGTAATAAGAAGGCTACTTTAACAGGTCATAGTCTTAAAACAGAGTACTGTATAAACCCCTCAAGTGGCAGCCAAAATGGAACCGGGAAGACAGGTAAGAATATAATAGATATAATACACTCAACTAGTCTTTTCTCTTGCTTTGCTAATTCTTTCCTACAAAATATTTCTGGAAAATAGCTTCCATTTTACCGTAGGGTTCATATCCCTCTACCGAAACATATCAGGACATACACAAGCTAGAAAAACTCATCTTTAGGGTACTACATCTAGTTAAAATACTTTCTACATGCAAAATAGGTTTATTCAATAGCATTATTTTTACTGAACAAACTAAACTGTGTTTAGACTTCTTAGACTTTGTATACTTTAAATACCATAATTTGCCTTGATGATGGCAAATAACATCACCCCTTTTATTCCTTCCTATTAAACTTCCACAAATTCTCACATTAACTTAAAAAAAAAGAAAAAAATGGTCATGGGTTACACTAGGTAATTTCACCTTCATTCTTTTTTTTTAACTAAGAGAAGATGATTTATTTAAAGATGGCAAAAATGGGGGAAAAAAGAGATGATAAATAGCTACTCCACAAGTAGCGAGCATTTGAAAGCGAAATACTTGTGGACCCTTCTCTGTAGTCCCTTTCCCTCATTCTTTTTGACATATAATCTCCTAGATTCTCTGACAGAAAAAAAATGGTGTTCTCATCATTAAATGGTGTTCTCATCATTAACTTTCTACTCTACCATACATAACCTCGTACTTCTTACTTTCTCATTTTCTCTATAGAGACCACAGAGACAGCTGAAACCAAATACTGTACAATATACCAAAAGGAGCTGCCATTTTCTCTCAGTCTATAAGAAAGAAAACAGGGTCTAGATTTTGCTTTACCCCTTAGGTACATGTATGCTTCGGGCAAGAAGTGGTTTTTTTGCCTCCCATCCAAAGGTCACCTTCTGAAGAAGAAAATATTAATTCTCTTTTTACACTGACTCTTGGTGCTACAATAATCTCTAGATAAGAAGGAAATTACAAAAAGAATAAGAAATTAAATAAGAAATAAATTAAAAGAGAAGGAAGGAAAACAGAAAGGCACTGAGAAAGCCATGGTGAATGATATTAACCTCCAGTAAAATTTTAAAATAGTAAAATGAATTAGACAAGATGGAATATTAACACAAACAATCTTGAGAGAAGACTAACTTCAGAAAAATACAAATGCCTAGACTGCATTAATACTATGGCATTCTTTACCAAGAAGTCCAGATAAAATGTCTAAAATTTCTAGTAGTTCTTCTGCTTCAGTCTGTAAGTTTACCTGCTAAAGAGTCAAATGAAAAATAAGAAACATTCATAAGGAATATCTCCAAATACTTATGAATAGAAACCAAAAATGTATGAATAATTTAAAAATGCATTTTTCCTATTTCTTACTGTAATGAAATAAAACTTAAAAGCCAATATGATTTCTAAATAAATTTTCATTTATATCTGTGACATAAGGGGCTCCATTTTCTTTACTGTCTCTTGCTCCTGGATGACAAATTAGATTAAAGGTATCTCAGAGCTCTTTCTTCCAGCTACTAAAGTAGCATTCAACAATTAGAAATTCTAGCACCATAAATACAGAGAAATATAAAAGCAAGCTACCAATGCTCTAATTTGAAGAGTTACATATTTCTTACCATGTCTTTTCCACCTGTGACCTCTTATTGACATGCTGGTTACTGCATTTCTTGATATTCTAGAGGATGTTGGTGTGATTTCAACTTGAATACACCTTGTGCCTTCCTTACTAGATTTCATGGCACCATGAGGCAATGAAGCCTTTATAGCATTAGCAACCTAAGAAAGAAAAAAACAGTTTTAGGATTGGCATTAACAGATGTATTATTTTACACTTAGATAAAATATTAGGCTAAGGTCAACAGTTTTACAAAAAGAATATTCTTTCCAAAATACTTCAAAAGATGATGTATAATCCTTTAGATAAAGGAACAAAAAGCTCACAGGGAAATTTAAGCAGACATTTCTCTTTTAATTATTGACCTATTTAATGACTGTTCAGACTCAGGATGAGGAGAGCTGTTCAGAACAATGACCTGTCTTTTATTTTTTTTGTATAGTTCTGTAAATCTTGCTTACAGAACCTCAATATCTTTTTTTGGTACAGTACACCTTGTTTATTCAGTACTGTAATTTTTGCTGATTGTGCTATATAGTATAGCACTGTTGTTTTATATTCTGTTATACAATACTGCATGTAAGAGTTATGCAAATAAAAGCAAAGTCATCAAGTTTGAGTTTTCCTTTGTTCTGAATATTGTAATGTACATACTATACACAATTCCTCATTTAGTGACCAATTCATTTAACAACCCAGTCACGGGCACATAACTCAGTCATTAAACAAGGAATATCTGTAGATAAAAACAGTAAGTATGCAATAAAGTTAAAATTTCCAAATGTTAAGTTAGGCTTCCCAATACCTAATGCTGATTCATAAATGCATTTAAAGTATGTTAAGGCAGGCTGGAGACTTAGCTCAGTGCTTAGAGTGCTTGCCTTAGAAGGACAAGGCCCTGAGTTCGATCCCCAGCACACAAAAAAACAAGTATGTTAAGAAGAACATTCTTATAAGTAAAAAAGACTATCAAGTATCTAAGAAGTTAGTCTAACCCTATAATCTGAGCACTTGGGAGGCTGAGAAAGGAGGAGTTCAATGAGACCCTGGTGTACATAGTGAGTTTAAGGCAAGCCTGAACTACATAGCAAGTCCCTGTCTCAAACAACTAAAAAGAAAAGAAAAATAAAGTTAGTCCAATAAAGTTCTCAAATTTTATGTATACCTTTTAAGTATAAAATTTCCAAACATGCCAAGAACACAAATCTGAGTATTAATGCACTATGAATAGCTCTTCTAAATTTATAGCTCTAAATTGAAAAATCATACTCAAAACTTTATATATATAAGTGAGGAACCTACCAGCAATGGCTCTGGATATAATTCCAGCTGGGCTCGGTATATAATATCATCCAATGTTTTTTGAGCTAGATCCCATTCTCCATTGTATCTACAGAAGTAAACAAGTATTATTATCTTAATTCTACATAACAGAACAAAATGTAATGAAGAATTATTTATTCTTACTGAAGAAAGTAACATCCCATCAGTATACTCTTAACATTCTACACCCCTTAAAAATGTATTTTTAAATCTTTGAATTCCTTTCAATTGTATTTAAAAGCTATTAATAGCAAAGGAAATTTCAGAGATGTACATTTCCTCTCTAAAGAACATGACTATTTATAGAACATAAATTAATAAAAAAAAAGCTTAGGCAGTTTCAAAGCAGTTACAATTTCAAGCGAGTCAGAGCCAATAAATTATGTGCCTTACGAGAATGTTCAGAACACTCAGTGGGGTCAAATTATTCTCTAATTTCCATGGTTTTTAATGAGAATCTACCACTACTCAGCATCCTGAATAGTGATTTCTTTGCATTGTGATGTTCATTTAGTAATGTACATGATACATGTTGCAAATATGAGACATAAGGAAAAAAAGTGTGTATGTGTAATATATACACATAATTTTCAAATATGCCAAATTCTAAAAGTAATTTAAATGACCAAAGTAAACAGATATATAGGTTTGGTCATCTGTCAACAAAATAAAGACATGTGAATTATATCATGAGTGAAAGTGAGGGCTAAAACACTAAAAAGAACATTGTTCCCATTCTAAAAAGAAGATAAATCTACATAATCATCAAAATCATAACTTTTGATGAATCCAACAAAGAGCTAAGGTCACAGGGCAACCACATAGTCAGAACTGTAAGGAGAGGTGGGTCACAGTGCAAGTGGGTAAGAAAAATTCAGATAAACTTTTTAATAAACTCCTAAAAGCCAAGTTGCTAAAAGCTGGTTCACAGGCTAGCAGGAAAAGACAGGCTCTCTGGGGGCACATACAGAGGAAGCTTTCAGCCCCTCGCAGGCTGTCCTCCACAATCTCTCATAGACGCTCCCCAGAAACCCTGGACAACGGACAGGGGGACAGGGTAGGGGCCAAACAGAGCTCCCCTTGAGTGTGCTCGCCTGAAGGGGAGGGGCCACTCAGGTGGGAAAGGCACAGAGACCCAGCCAGATCTTTTTCTCTGTATGGAACTTTCACCCCCAGGCCATAAAGTGAAGGCAGATTAAGACTCTGAAGGAAAAGAAAAGAGAAAAAAAAAAACAAAAAAAAACTCATCCTATGCTAAGATCACAAAGGATCTGGTAACAGTAGAGGAGCAGCAGGATCACTAAGAAACTCTCACCCATGAGAAGCAGGAACATGGGAACCGAGGTTGGATCAGGATGAGACAGAGAGCACCACCTGCCACCCCAATCCTATCACCACCAACTGGTATACTCCTAGAAGCAAGTAATAGTACTCTACTGCTGGGGAAGGGGCAAGAACATGGAGAGAGACCCTCTCCAAGGTGCAGGGATACAGAAAATGCTTGAAGCTACCAATAGAGCAGCAATATTAAGAAAAACCCTCCAAATACCCAGTTCCCACCCTACATACCAGGTAACACTAGAGGAATTTGAAATGATACTCTGAAGTAACCATAGCAACAACAAAATCCAACCCCCACTAGCTACTGTTAGTAATTCCACTAACATTTTAGAAGAAAAGAGCCATGCCCATTTTCAGACATAAATATTTACAGCAGTCTCTACTTTCCTACCTCAGAACAAAATCATCAACAATCAAAAATTACAACACATATGACAGCAAAAGGGGGAAAACCTGTCAATGGATAAAGAATTAATAGAAATAAATTCAGAGATGACCAAGATGTTGAAGTTATCAGGGTAATTATGATTAATATAGTAAATGCTCTAGTGGAAAAGACAAGATTCAAAGAAATACACTAGTACCTAAGTCATTAGGTAAGACTGAACATCGGTGTTAAAAATTAATAGTAATAACAAACTATTTCTGACCAAAAGGCTTTAAAATGCTTTTGTGAGGCTAAAGTTTCTGGAACCAAAAGGATATTCATTGAAGAGGGGGTAAAAATCTATTTGGAAATTATAGCCAAAAAAAAAAAGTGCAATACTAAAGAAAGAGACCACAAAAATATTTAAGTACTGCATTTAAGTTTTCATTCTGTCTTTGAATTAAAGAAAAATGAAATGTTTTAATTGGTTTCAAATTCTTCACAACTTTAAAAGATATGTTTTAAATAACAAAACATTATCAAGATCTTGATTCCTATTCTTTCATAAAAACATGCTGTTTATCTATTGAGATTATAATACAGTAAAAATAGATTAACAAACTATAATTTTTCAAAGAGATCAAAGGTTTGCTTTGTACATAAGACAAACTTACAAGGCAAAATAAGTTCCTGTTAACATTTGCACCATGAATCCTGAAGAAACTGGTATCCTGCTACTTACACCTTTATATTTTCTTACATGCTGTCGAGGATATCCACAAACACAGATTCTAGAAAGACCAAGGTAAATATATTTGTAAAATTTATAAATGTCTAGGAAATTTATTTTTTAACACTTATAAGCCAACAATACACTAGCTGTACTTTCATGACAAACCTAGTGTCCATAAAACAGTTATTACAAACAGGATATTTCTCTGCAACATTGTTTTGAGTAAGTTAGATTTGGAAAAATGTTTAACATTAGAGTTATATTGATATATTCACTTACTGGTTGGTTTACTAGGTTTACTAGTTTTCGCAATTCAAGCAATTATATACTCTGCATCCTGCCTAAATATGATGCTCCAGGTAGAACTCAAAAGAAAGATTAACAGATTTTACTCTTTTTCAAAGAAACTACCATAAACAAAATTGAAATATAAAAAAATACAGTGAGGAATAATTAAGGAGTACAAAATTTAAGAAGTATTTACTACAATAAATAGGAAGCCACCTGGAAGTCCAACATAGGAGACCAATTATTTGAATTACTCAAAGTATACTATGATATAAGTAAACAAGATGTTTTGAAAGTCTATTTTAATGATGGGATCGGGGGAACTGTATAAAATAACACATATAGCATAATCCCACTTTGTAATAAATAGGCTTACAATCTGTTGCAAAACCAATATATCCAAAGTCATAGTTATCTTTGATCTTTGAGATTACAGACCTATTTTCTTCTTTACATTTATATGTATTTCCTAAATGTTCCATGATAAACGTGTACTTCTTTTAAAATAAACGATAAATTTCTATTTTTAAAAGTTTACTAGAAAATAGCTGTTTTCTCAAATATGTTACAACTGATACAAACAACTTTTACCCAATACAGTTCTAGTCAATAGATTATAATTATTTTCCCACTCCCCCTGCAATCACTGCTTGGAACTTAGTTTTATTTCCTCTATTCAATACAGCTAAGCCTTCCCTTTAAAATGCCCCAGTACTGTAAACTAATTAAAAAATATCTTCCTGAGAATTTTATTACTTCGAAGCAATTTTAAAGAATAAATATAAATTCATATACTGTTGAGAAGGTCTCAGAATTCTTTAGAATTCAAAAATAAAAAGTAAGCAGAGAAACAGAAGAAAAAAATCAGCTGCATGTGAAATAAAACCAAGTCTAATTTTATTTGACATTACAAAAAAACCATACCCAAACTTGAATAGACACTCATCTTAGTCTTAATATCTAGATAAGCAAATATAGGGAATTTTAGTTTTTTATACCTTTCACCTTTACACTAGGGATGGTACTAAATAATAGAAAATCAATGTATGAAAAGACAAGACTTTTCAGTTCATTTATTCAGTACTTACATATTAGAAACTGGTATTGTGTCAGATACTAGGGATATAGATGAAAGATGTAGTTCCCAGAGAGATTTGCAATCTAATCGTGGAGAATATGTGGTAAGCAAAGATTTGCAATGACCAAGTTCCAGAGCTGGCAAAAGGACAGAATGGAACTTGGGTAAAAGAACAGGAGGGTCAGAGAGGGCTTTTCAGAAACGTTGCTTCAAACTAAGCCTAGAGGAAAAAGTGGTATGTTCTAGCTGGAAAACGAAAGAAAGAGCATAGGGCACAGGAGGGATGAAATGGGATAGCATTGAGGAGCCTGAGAAAATTTTAGGATGACAAATGCTGGGACACTAGGGAATGATAGAAGCTAGCAAGCAAGGTCAGATCATCAAGTGTCTTAGGAAAGGTGAGGTTTTATCACTATAGAAAATGGGGAGTAACCAAAGGTTATTATTTTAAGTAAGGCAGTAACATGATCAGAGTTTTTGTTTGCTCGGTTTGGTTTTGGTTGGTTGGTTGTTTGAGACAGGGCCTCACTATGTAGTCCAGGCTGGCCTTGAACTCACCACGTACTCCCCCCAAGGCAGGCCTTGAACATGCGGCAAGCTTCCTGTCTTAACCTCCCAAGTGCTGGCATGGCATGTGCCACCATACCTAGCTAGATTTTTCTTTTTTTTTTTTTTTAATATTATTTTCCTGGAGTGGGAAGAGTAAAACTTTAGAAAATATGATCACAGAAGATCTTGCCGAAGAGGCAACATTTGAGCTGAGACCCAAAAAGAGTCTAGTCCAGTTATGGTGAACCTTTTAGACCCTTCATGATTACAAAGAGCCCACTGCAACATGCATGCCATAGGTTCGCCACCA